>JAANYP010000116.1:0-41624 GCA_020465985.1 Centrapalus pauciflorus
CTTTGAAGTTAGTATATGCTCAAATGAAAGGTTTGAATTTAATATAATATTGAATCTAATTTATCATCATGTTTGACTTTGACTACATGATTCGAATTTAGCATATATATATATTCAAAAGGTATGCTTCAAATTTAATCCCCATGTTTGAATTTAGTCACATTAAGCCTTCGAATTTGGTACTAATTCGAATATAGGTTCGAAATTGGTGATACATATTCGAATTTATGTATATAAATTTCCCACTCTTTAAATTCGAATATATTGAATAAAATACATGGGCAACGCTGAAATTAACAAGATAATTAACAAAATGATTATATATATTTATATATATAATATATTGATCCTTTGAGAATTTAATATGAATGAAAGAAAGATTTATGAATGATTAGTTATCAGAATCAGATAAAATAAAAAATTGACAAAAGATGATATGATAATTCTGGACAGGTTCAGTGAAATTATGAACATTGATTTAAAGATTTAAAAGCGGGTCAAAGATCTGAATTGACAGAGAACAGATTGACAAAGATAAAATCCTGAGATAACTCAGGTGGCAGATTTTACATCTGTTTGATAAAGACCCAGATCTGTGAGTTATAGATATTCAGATTTAACATGCTAGAATTTCCGGTTGATACATATTGTTGATGTTAGATTGATTTGACATTCATATTATCAGCTGGATTGTGACCTGTGCACACCATGGTTCGGTGTTGCTTAGTGGATCATGATAGCTATTTGATCATCATTTCATATGTTATTGCATTTACAGTTCATTTCTGATATTGCTTTGAGATTATTGCTATCATGACATTGATTACGTATGCTTCATCAATTGCATATACTTGACATATTGATTCAGCTTGATTAGCCTTGATTGGTCTATTGTACTAGACCTGGCTATTTCACCAGTTCTATTGAACTTGGTAATGACCTCCGATGTTCCGCCACGTTGATTTACTGGTAGCTAGCCCAGTATGTGGCTGATCCCCACGATTTAAGCGTGAGCGTGGCTTGAGCATCATCCGACTCTATGACTTGTATGTCTCAATCATGAGGGCTGAAGCGGCAACCAAGACATATCACGCTAGATTGATGATCCGCTTGACATTGCATGTTAATTTGAAAATCTATTTACTCACTAAGCATTGCTTACGGTTGCTACATTCACATTTTACAGGAAAAGATAAAGGAAAGTCACCTGCTGGACCTAGTTCTTAGGTCTTACAAAGATCAAGACAGAAGTTTCATAGACCTCTACTCAGCAAACTCTTTGGTACTAATTGGATGATGATAAAATGGTGATCTGGGTAGATTTATCTTGATTATATGATGACTTGAATTAGATTAGACTTGTGCCCTTTATAAGTTTAATTTGAAAACCATAAAACTGTATTAAACTTAATCCTAATATGCTTGTACTGTAATTTAATATTCCGCACTTAATTACTCTATCTTAGTTTGATTGATATCGTATTGCATGATGTGGGACCTAGACTCGTGACTACCGTCCCATAAGGCGAGGTCTTCACAAATAACCAGACCCGATATCATATTTTCACTATTAATACCCTTTCAACCCATTTAATCCCGTGATCCCAAATATATAATTAATCCACTAATATCATAACCCGGCGACACGTAATAGTAATCCCGACACGTATAAATCCACTATTCGGGATATAATTGGACCAACACAATATTATTCAAATATTAATCCACTAAAATAATTGCACGTACCAGGTCCAAAAGCAGGATGTTATCCTCCCCTCTTAAAGAGATTCTGTCCCGGAATCTAACTCGAGTTCTGTTACAGCTGAGGGTATCTCGATCTCATCTCAGACTCGGGCTCCCAGGTTGCGTTGGTACCTTTATGATGCCTCCATTGAACAAGTACCAAGACAATATCTTTATTCCTAAGCTTCTTCACTTTTCTATCAGTAATGGCCTCGTGCTGCTCCACATATCGCAGGTGGTCGTCGACTGTGATCTCTGATAGCAGCACATACTGATCATCCTTGGCCAGACACTTCCGTAGATGACCCACGTAGAAGGTATCGTGCACGCCGGCTAGCTCTGGAGGCAATCTCAGTCGATAGGCCTGATCCCGAACTCTGGCAACGATCTCGAATGGCCCTATATACCGCGTACTCAGCTTCCCACGGTGCCTGAATCGGATAATCCCTTTCCATGGTGACACCTTTAGCAGTACCCAATCCTCAACTCTGACTCGAGCTGAGCTCTGTCAGGCGGCGATCATCGTAGCTCTTCTGACGACTCTGGGCGACCCTCATATGCTCCCGAATCACTGTCACCTTATCACTGGTCTCTTGCAGTAGCTCCGGCCCACTAATAGGCCGCTCACCAACCTCACCCCAACACACAGGGGTTAGGAACTTACGCCCATACAGTGCCTCAAACGGAGCCATCTTGATGGTGGCATGATAGTTATTATTATACGCGAACTCGACTAATGGCATATGCACGTCCCAACTAATGTCGCCATATCTTCAACGGAGCCATCTTATGGTCCGTATACACAACAAACCGAGATCCATATAAATAATGTCGCCATATCTTCAACGCAAACACTATGGCGTCTAACTCCAAGTCGTGCACCATATGGTTTTCCTCATAGGCCTTCAGCTGGCGTGAACCATAAGCTTTCACTTTCCCTCTCTGCATCAAGACACAACCCAACCCAGACCCTGAAGCATCACAATAGACCACGAAATCATCTGTACCCTCAGGCAGTGCTAAAACCGGAGCCTGACATAACCGGGTCTTCAGCTCTCTGAATGCACGCTTCTGATCCTCGGACCACTCGAACGGTACGGACTACCATGTCAATCTCGTCAACGGCATGGCAATCCTTGAAAAGTCCCGGATAAAGCGTTTATAATACCCAGCAAGACCCAGAAAACTTCGAATATCTGAGATTGACTTCGGTGGCTCCCAACTCATCACTGCCTCGATCTTGGCTGGATCCACTTTTATACCTTCAGCGCTGACTACATGCCGCAGAAACTGCACCTCACGTAACCAGAATTCACACTTGGAGAACTTCGCATATAGCCTCTCCCTGCGCAGCACGGTCATAACCTCTCGTAGGTGCTGCTCGTGGTCATCAGCGCTCCTCGAATAGATCAAAATGTCATCGATGAACACTATCACGAATCTATCAAACATAGATCTACACACCCGGTTCATAAAGTCCATGAAAGTTGCGGGTGCGTTGGTCAATTCGAATGGCATTACAAGGAACTCGTAGTGTCCATAATGAGTCCGAAACGGTGTCTTCGGCACATCCTCGTCCCTGACCCTCAATGGATGATACCCAGATCGCAAGTCTATTTTGGAGAAGTAGCTCGATCCCTGAAGCTGATCAAATAAATCATCGATACGTGGAAGTGGATAACGATTCTTCACAGTGACTTTAGTTAACTCCCTGTAGTCTATACACATCCACATACTACCGTCCTTCTTCTTCACAAACAACATCGGTGCCCCCCACGGTGACGAGCTCGGACGGATAAATCCACGATCTAGTAGTTCCTGTAACTGAGACATTAGCTCTCTCATCTCTGTAGGTGCCAGCCTATAAGGCGTCTTAGCAATCGGCACCGCCCCAGGAATAAGATCTATACGAAACTCCACTTGGTGATCTGGCGATAACTCAGGCAACTCCTCTGGGAACACCTTTTCTCGCGTCAACAACATAAGCTAGAAAGGTCTCACATCCCTTAGACACATACCTCTGAGCCCTGGCCATAGATACAATCCCAATCTCTCCCTTACATCATTCCCCGTATACTATGACGCTCTCACTGTCATAAATGGGTAGGTATACGAATCATCTTTTTAGCACACAAGATATCAGCCCGTCTGGCAGTCAGCTAATCCATACCCACAATCACGTCAAAACTGCTGATCTCGATTGGCAACAAATCAATCAAAAACTGTTGGTAATCTATCTTTAACGCACAATCCTGATACACACGGCTCACTATCATAGTACTCCCATCAACCCTATCAACAACCAAAGGAATAGATAGGGGAGAAGAAGACACAATAAAATATGCACAGAATATCACAGACATGTATGAGCGATCTGCTCCAGAATCAAACAAAACACGTGCTCGAAGCCCGTTCAGAATATACGTACTAGAGACGACGTCGGTAGCATCCTGTGCCTCCTCAGCAGTCGCATGAAATACCCGTCCTCAACCCCTCGAAACTGTATCACGACGGCTGGAAGATGACGGCTCTGCCCTGGCCCCACTCGAACTGGGCCCCTAAACCGCCGGTCCTGGCTCCGGACAATCCCTCACTCTGTGCCCCAACCTCTCACAACGGAAACATAACGGCTCCAAAACAGTACACGTGGTGGCAGCATGCCCCCGCTAACCGCATCGATAACAACGGGGTAAATCTGAAAGACACTGCCCAGAATGACGCCGGTGACACTTCAGGCACTCCCGATCCCCATAAGAACTGTCAACTGGGCTACCGGACACTTGGAACCCCTGTCCCACACTGCTCTGGCTCTGGGCCCCTGATTCCTGACTCTACGTCTGTCTCCTCGACCTCCGGTCCCTACCCCTATCTCTGTCGCGTCTCTGCCTAGAACTCTGCCCCGAACCCTATCCTGAAAACTGCCATTGATCTGGTTACTGATCTCTGGGAGCATCCCCGGAGGACCTCCACACGCTCGAAGGCTGCTCTGACGTCCCAGTACGCTGTTGCTGGGAAGAGGGCTGCTCCCTCTGCTTAACTATCTCCCACTCCCTCATGCGGGCCATCTCCAAAGCTCTGCCAAAGGTGGGAGTCTCATGTAGACCAACAAACTCCCGGATGTCTGATCGTAACCCATTAATGAACATATCGACCTTCCACCCCTGGGTATCTATGTGCTGCGTAGCAAACTGGGAATACTCGTTAAATCGATCAACGTACTGCTGAACTGACATCTCACCCTGCTGTAAATGGAGGAACCGCTGCTCCATCTCTCATCTCTCGTCTCGGGGATTTACTGCAACTCAAAAACGGCTCTGAAGTGATCCCAAGTCATAGCATAAGCTGCAGATGATGTCATAGAAGACTCAATCGACTTCCACCACTGGGAATCCCCTCCTCTCAGCAAGTAGTTCGCATAACCGACCATATCCCTCGGGTCAACTTGAGCCACTCGAAAGGCAGCCTCAACCTCTCTTTCCCAAGCCATGGTCGCTCCTGGCTCAACATCGCCTCTGAACTGAGGTGGGGCTCCTATCATAAAGTCCTTAAAGGACCCACCTCTCTGTGTAGACGAAGAAGCACCAGTTTCCGACTCAGTCCCTGTCGGCTGAACAACCGGTCCCTGACCCAGACCAAAACCTTGCTGTCGATAGAAATCTGTCAGAATCTCTAGAAGATCAGACTTGCAGACGAACTCGTCGCCCGTCGGCTTACCCGCGCCGGATCCCTCGCCCTGATCTTCCATACTGATCTGCACAAACCGAATTAGTTAAATACAATAAGCTAGGCTGGTAACTCCACTAATATAAATCTCAAAATGATTCCCTACAGATTGGAACAAGGTTTAAGTCAAGCATCCACTAATGATACTCAGGCTTCAAACCGCAAGCTCTGATACCATTATGTAACACCCCTCCCGACTCACATAAATGTCACGTTAACATAATATCATAAGTGGCATTAACGCAAGAAATCCAAGCAACACATGTCAATGGATTATACATATCACTGATAGTTTAAAACTTTACACACAAAAGGTTAACAACATAATCGCAGTTTAGTATAGATCACCCTGGTTAAGCTAATACAATTTTCATGACCATCAGATACACATACTGATTACATAATCCCAAAAGAAGCTATCAGATGCAGTTCTAGTCATTACATAGAAGCAGACACAAGTCTTCAAGTAAATCCCAGCTCTATCTCGGCGGCTGCTGTTGCTGAACCCCCTTCTGATTCCCTGAACACGTTAGATCTCATAATATGCATACATAACACATGTAACAAGATAGAATCATACCTGAGGTTCACGTGCCTGTCTCATACACATCATATAATGAATACACAATAGCTACACAGCTAACTCTCAAAAGTGGCGCGCATTTGGAAAAGAACTCGAGTACTCACCTGATTGCTCTGACTGGTTCACTGAACTCCCAAACCCCTGATCTAATTCGGCTCACTGCCTGCCTGTCCCTGTAATCACACGGATCCTAGACTGCAAATTCAGACCCAACTGATATACAAAACAAACCTAGACATAACTCTATAACTGAACAAGACCTAACAAACAATCCCAACCGAACCCCAATGCCCAATCACAACCTGCCAAGTCCTCTATTGAACCCAACCCGAAACCCCCAAACCGACCCCGATCGCGGCCCGCACTCAGCCCCCATCGCGATCACGCCCGAGCCTCGCGTCCCGATCGCGCTCCCTGGCGCTGGTTCATCCCTGTTCTTCGTTCCAGGTCTGGCCAGGAGCTATTTCATCCCAATACACTTCGATTTCCAGCACCATAACTCACATAATCAGTACATATAAATTCCCTACAAACCCTTACCACTTTGCACCATTTCAGAAATAACCAACACGAATTTAAGCAACCAATTCAAGATTCCTTACCTCCAAACCTTACGAACTCAAAGGAGATGAAGAGGATGAGGTTTAATCCGAATTTCAGCAATTGATTTCTTGGTTCTGGAATGGTTTCTTGCTGTTGAAGGGTCACACACACACAATTATTTTCCAGCTTCTAGATTAGGAAAGGGAGGAAAAAGGAAAGGCACATATATACGCTTTCTATTTTTAGAAGCCCCGGACCCAATAACCATACCTGATATCATATTTTCACTATTAATACCCTTTCATCACATTTAATCCTGTGATCCCAAATATATAATTAATCCACTAATATTATAACTCGGCAACACGTAATCGCAATCTCGACACGTATAAATCCACTATTCGGGATATAATTGGATCCACACAATATAATTAAAATATTAATCCACTAAAGTAATTACACGTACCAGGTACAAAAGCAAGATGTTACAATATTGTTACATTAGTACGATTCGAATTAATCATAATTTTCAAGATGAAAAATATAAACTTAGCAATTGCTTTAATTTGATTTTAGATTTTTTGTTAGGTTAATACCTTTAAGTTGGCTATAACTGTAACACCCCTCCCGATCGCAGAAATGCCACGTCAACCCAATATCATAAGTGGCAATATCACAAACAATCTATGATACACATGTCATAGGATAATGCAGATCATGGATAATTTAAAACTTTAAACACAACAGTTAAACACAATTTAGTACATTCGCAATCCCGGATTAACTAAACATACATCCCTGATCATCAGATAATATACTAATACAATATCCCAACACCGTTATCACATGCAGGTTTAACGTTATACAAAAGCAAGCATCAAAGTCTTCAAGCCAACCCCGGACCTATTTCGGCTGCTGCTGAGATCCCTTCTGATTCCCTGAACATGTTAGACTCGAAGACGTGAGCTATAAAGCCCGTGAGCACGCGAGGGTTAGACACTGCACATAACACGTAGCACATAGCAGACAGTCCCTGTCCCTGTCCCTGTTGCCCAACACGCATCTCAGGTATGATAACACAAGTATGAGATCAGAGCACTAGCACTATCCCTGTAGGGACCCTTCCCCGGCTAACACACCGCACATAGCAGTGACTAGCAATAGCCCTGTAACACAGGAGCGACCCGGCTACAGGCCCTACCATATATATACGCCCCGAGGACTGTTAAGGACAGTCAACCCGCGCGACCCCTTATCGCGACTCACTGTCCGTATGGAACTCATCACGGACCCCTGGAATAGATCTCATATCTCATACATAACACGTATGAAGGATAGAAATATACCCGAGGTTCACGTCCCTGTCTCATATAGAACACGCACAATATAGCTACACAGCTAAAATCATAAAAGACGGCGCACGTTAGGAAAAGAACTCGAGTATTCACCTGACTGGTTCACGGAACTTTGGCCTCCCTGATCAAACCCGGCTCGTTTTCCGCTCGTCCCTGTAACACACGGAGTCTAACCGTTAATCACAATCCCAATTAACACGTATCACAGAATCATAACAACCCGTAACCGACTCGGACCCGAACGACCCCACGGAACCCGAAACTCAACCGAGCTCCGACCCGAAATCCCAACCGAATGCCAAAACCCAAATAAAACTCAACTCGACACAATCCCGAAGGAACCCAGCACAATTCAACCCAAAACCCATTCATTAGACTAAAACCGGAATTGTCCAACAGGACACTGCTCGTGCCGCGACAGTGCGGTGGTCTGCACCCCTGACCTGCGATTTCTATGGCTGTCCAGGAGGTTTCAATCCCTCCCAACTCGTTCTCAGCTCCAATTAAACACATAAATCACTACATAAGAGCCCCTTACAGCTTGGGAACTTCTTTATACAACTTCACAATGTAAATCACAAATTTAGAGACTCAAATCAAGCACTCCTACCTTCTTGAGCTCAAAAACACAAGTATGAAGAAGATGATGGAGTTTAACCCAAGCTTCAGCAATCAATCTAGCTTACACAAAAGTTTCTTGCTGCTGTAGACTTCCACAAACACACACACATCACTTTAGGGGTTTCTTTCAAATGGATAAGGAAGAGAGAAAGGGAAAACACATATATACGTTTTCTATTTTAGCCGGTCCGAACCCATTAACCCGGACCCGATATCACATTTTCACTATTAATACCCATTTAACCCATTTAATCCCGTGATCCCAAATATATAAATCATCCGCTAAAATTATAACCCGGTAACACGTAGCACAACCCCGACACGTGTCAATCCACTAGTCGGGACATAATTGGACCAACCCAATATAAATAGAATAATTATCCACTAAAATAATTCCACGTACCAGGTCCAAAAGACGGATGTTTCAAATCCTCCCCTCTTAAAGAGATTCCGTCCCGGAATCTAACTCGAGCTCTGAAACAACTGAGGATATCTCGATGTCATCTCTTACTCGGGCTCCCAGGTGGCGTTGGTACCCTTATGATGTCTCCACTGAAAGAGTTCCAAGGCAGTCTCTTTATTCCTCAGCTTCTTGATTTTCCTATCGGTAATGGCCTCGGGCTGCTCCACATATCGCAGCTGATCATCGACTGTAATCTCGGATAGCGGCACATACTGATCATATTTAGCCAGACACTTCCGGAGATGACTCACATAAAAGGTATCGTGCACGCCGACTAACTCTGGAGGCAATCTCAGTCAATAGGCCTGATCCCGGACCCTGTCAATGATCTCGAATGACCCGATATATCGCGGACTCAGTTTCCCACGATATCTGAACCTGATGACCCCTTTCCACGGTGACACTTTAAGCACAACTTGATCACCAACACTGAACTCCAGCTCTTTCAAACGACGGTCAGCATAGCTCTTCTGACGGCTCTGGGCGACCTTCATATGCTCCCGAATCACAGCCACCTTATCACTTGTCTCTTGCAGTAGCTCCGGTCCGCTAATAGGTCGCTCACCGACCTCGCCCCAACACACAGGGGTCAGGCACTTGCGCCCATACAGTGCCTCAAACGGAGCCATCTTGATCGTGGCGTGATAGCTGTAATTATACGCGAACTCGACCAACGGTAAATGCACGTCCCAACTGCCACTAAAGTCGATTGCACACTCTCGCAACATATCCTCGAGTGTCTGATTGGTGCGTTCGGTCTGCCCGTCAGTCTGTGGTCTGTACGCCGTGCTCAGCTGAACCCTGGTTCCCAATTCCCGCTGGAAGCTCTGCCAAAATCGAGACGTAAACCGCGTATCTCTGTCTGAAGTAATCGACATCGGAATCCCATGTCGTGATACCACCTCGTTAATGTATAGTCTCGCCAACTGATCCATGGTGATAGTGCCCCGAACGACTAAGAAATGCGCACTTTTCGTTAGCCGATCCATTATTACCCAGATCATGTCATTCCCGCGGACCGTGCGTGGAAGTCTCACAATGAAATCCATCGTAATGTGGTACCACTTCCACTCGGAGATCTCTAACGGTTGAAGATGACCATGCGACTTCTGATGTTCGGCATTGATCCTCAGACAGGTCATACACTGTTCAACATACCGGCCCACATCCCTTTTCATTCCCGGCCACCAGTAGAAGTCACGGAGATCACGATACATTTTGGTACTCCCTGGATGCACGGACAGCCTCGATTTGTGCGACTCATCAAGAATCAACTGCCGCAGATTTCCAACCCTCTGGACCCAAACTCTATCACGAAACAGATACAACCCCCGATCATCTCTGATCAATGTCTTGAGTTGTCGTGTCAGACTCTCCCGTTTCACATTATCACCCCGCAGGCCCTCTTGTTGCGCTAATCTCAGACTGTCTGTCAATGTCGAGGTAATCTCGAGCCTCGAGGCCCTGGAAATCACAGTCTGGTCGCATGCCCTACGGCTCAGCGCGTCAGCTACCACATTAGCTCGGCCCGGGTGGTACTGAATCTCGCAATCGTAGTCCTTAAGCAACTCCAGACTACACCGCTGTCGCATGTTCAATTCCTTCTGGCTGAACAGATACTAAAGACTCTTATGGCCGGTATACACAATAAACCGAGATCCATACAGATAATGCCGCCAAATCTTCAACGCGAACACTATGGCGTCTAACTCCAGATCGTGCACTGTATGATTCTCCTCATAGGTCTTCAGCTGGCACGAAGCATAAGCGATCACCTTTCCTCGCTGCATCAGAATACAACCCAAACCCGAACCTGAAGCGTCACAATAGACCACGAAGTCTTTGGTACCCTCCGGCAGAGCCAACACTGGAGCCTGATACAACCGGGTCTTCAGCTCTCTAAACGCACGCTCCTGATCCTCGGACCACTCAAACGGTACAGACTGCCGTGTCAATGTCGTCAACGGCAAGGCGATCCTCGAAAAGTCCTGGATAAAGCGTCGATAGTACCCGGCGAGACCCAAAAAATTGCGAATATCTGGCACTGACATCAGAGGCTCCCAACTCATCACTGCCTCAATCTTGGCCGGATCCACTTTAATACCCTCGGCACTGACCACATGTCCCAAAAATTGCACTTCTCGCAGCCAAAACTCACATTGAGAGAACTTCGCGTACAATTTTTCTCTGCGCAGCACAGTCAAAACCTCTCGGAGGTGCTGCTCGTGGTCTCTCGCGCTCCTCGAGTAGATCAGAATGTCATCGATGAAGACGATCACAAATCTATCGAACATAACTCTACACACCCTGTTCATCAGATCCATGAAAGCGGCGGGTGCGTTAGTCAAACCGAACGACATCACAAGGAACTCGTAGTGCCCATAACGAGTCCGGAATGTTGTCTTCGGCACATCCTTGTCTCTAATCCTCAACTGATGATACCTAGAACGCAGGTCTATCTTCGAGAAGAAGCTTGATCCCTGGAGCCGATCAAACTATTCATCGATACGTGGAAGCGGATAACGGTTCTTCACCGTCACTTTGTTCAACTCCTTGTAGTCGATACACATTCGCATACTGACGTCCTTCTTTTTCACAAACAACACTGGAGCTCCCCACGGTGACGAACTCGGACGGATGAATCCACAATTTAAAAACTCATGCAACTGAGACATCAACTCTCGCATTTCTGTTGGTGCCAGCCTATAGGGCGTCTTCGCAATCGGCACCGCCCCAGGAACGAGATCTATACGGAACTCCACTTGGCGATCTGGCGGTAACCCATGCAATTCCTCTGGGAATACCTCAGGGAACTCACGAATCACCGAAATATCCTCTAAGGTCTTCTTTTCCTTCCTCGCGTCAACCACATAAGCTAGGAAGGTCTCACATCCCTTAGACACATATCACTGAGCCCTGGCCATAGACACAATCCCAATCTCGCCCTTACGACGTTCCCCGTACACTGTGACACTTTCACTGTCAGAAATGGGTATGCATATCATCTTCTTAGCACATAAGATGTCAGCCCGTCTGGCAGTCAACCAGTCCATACCCACAATCACATCAAAGCTACTGATCTCAATCAGCATCAAATCTATCTGAAACTGATGGGAGTCTATCTCTAAATCACAATCCCGATATGCCCGACCCACTAACATGGTGCTCCCATCGACCCTCTCGACAATCAAAGGAACAGATAGAGGAGAAGAAGACATAGTAAAATATGCACAGAAGACAACAGACACATAGGAGCGATCTGCCCCATAATCAAACAAAATACGAGCTCGAAGTCCGTTCAGAATATACATACCCGAAACGACGTTTGTAGCATCCCGTGCCTCCTCTGCGGTCGCCTGATATACCCGTCCTCGGCCCCTCAGAACTGAATCCCAGTGACTAGATGACGACGGCTCTGCCCTGACCCTACTCGAACTGGCCCCCTGAACTGCTTGTCCCGGCTCCAGCCACTCCCTAACACGGTGCCCCGGCCTCCCACATCGGAAACACAATGGATCAGGGACTGTACACATGGACGCGGCATGCCCTCGCTGACAACATCTAAAATAACGAGGCTGATGTGATAAACACTGCCCCAAATGGCGCCTGTGACACTTCGGGCACTCCCGATCCCCGTACGAACTCTCAACGCGGCTGCCGGACGCTTGGGACCCTTGTCCCACACTACTCTGGCTCTGAGTCTAAGCCCCAGACCCCTGACTCTGGCCCTGTCTCCTCGACCTCCGATCTCTGCCCCTATCTCTATCGCGTCTCTGCCCAGAACCCTGGCTCGAAAACTGCCACTGATCTGGATGCTGATCACTGGGAGCGTCCCCCGAGGACCTCCACACACTAGTCGGCTGCTCGGATGTCCCAGTACGCTGTCGTGCAGTCCCACGAACTCACGAATATCCGACTGAAGACCATCAATGAACGCATCAGCCTTTCGGCTCTCGGTGTTGACATGCCGTGGCGCAAACTGTGAGTACTCATTAAATCGGTCGACATATTGCTGGACTGTCATGCTACCCTACTGCAAATGTAAGAACCGGCACTCCATCTCTCGGCGCTCAACCTGAGGAATATATTGTAGCTCAAAAACGGCTCGAAACTGTTCCTAAGTCATGACATACGCTGCAGACTGTGTCATCGACGACTCAATCGATATCCACCACTGAGACACTCCGCCTCGTAACTGATAAGCTGCGTATCCTACCATATCTCGAGGGTCCACATGGGCTACCCGAAAGGCAGCCTCGATCTCACGTTCCCAAGCAATAGCCGCCCCCGGCTCACCGTCACCCCTGAACTGCGGTGGGGCCCCCGTCATAAAGTCTTTGAAAGAACACCCCGCTGAAAAGACGAAGAAGCTCCACCCCCTGACAAAGTCCCAGTAGGATGGACAACCGGTCCCACACCCTGACCATGTTCTTGCTCGCGCTGCTGTCTGTAGAACTCGATCAATACCTCGAGTAACTCTGATTTGCGAATATACTCGTCACCCGGCTGCTTCCCCGCGCCGGAACCCTCTCCCTGATCTGCCATACTGATCTTCACAAAACAGATTGATTAAATACAAGGGATAATTCACCCAGCATCATACACTAAGCCAGGTCGATTAATCCATTAATATTAATTGCAAAACGATCCCCCATGGACCGGAACAAGGTTTAAGTCAAGCATCCACTAATGATACTCAAGCTTCAAACCGTAAGCTCTGATACCATCATGTAACACCCCTCCCGATCCCAGAAATGCCACGTCAACCCAATATCATAAGTGGCAATATCGCAGACAATCTATGATACACATGTCGTAGGATAATGCAGATCATGGATTATTTAAAACTTTAAACACAACGGCTAAACACAATTTAGTACATTCTGTGAATTCATATTTCATGCAATTCATACAACATAACACAATTCATATGAACAATTAACAATCCAACACAATCTATTGAATGATTAAGAGAGAAAATATTACATTGGAGGTTTCGGCTTTCTTGTAAAGCAATCCTTCTTTTCTCTCTACTTAGATCCGTATGTGTGTGTGTAATCTTCGATTCTTCCTATAACAGCACACATACACTCCTATTTATACACAATACAAAGTATTGAGGATTTACACAAACAACCCCTGAACTTTTACAATAAAATTGATTACAACTCTATATAAATTTGTACCCAACAATCTCCCCCTTAGAGATGAAATCAATTTTCAAATTAAAGTACATTGCAGGGAACTTGAACATTCTTTCTTGAAACTTTTCTTGCACCTTCTCTTCGATCTCTGAATCTTCTTCTTTATTGTCTCACTCTGATCTTCACATCTCTTCTATTCTGATCTTCTCTTTTCTTGTAAGCACACTCCCCCTTGGATCATGAATAGCTTTTAAATCTCTTCCTTGATCAATTGTCTTGAGATGATGTAGTAATTGCCTTCAGTTGATTTCAAACTACTCAACAGTTGTTTCTGAAATTCAGCTTTTCTCCCCCTCATGATGATCATAAAAAAATTATGAACATCATGCAAAAACTTCAGAAACATTAATTCAATGAAATTACAGTAGAAGAAATACAACAACAATTACAACTCAGAAATTATTACAAATTGATTTTCTCCCCCTTAAACTGACATCTCTCCCCCTATACAAAACAGATTTATCTCACCCCCTCAAAAAGTTCACTCCCCCTCGAATTGATATTATATCTTTTTAGAACAAAACAAAGCTTTACAACTTTGGGGAAAATGAAACACATTCATTTTGTGAGAAAACAAGTCCAGGTCCACATAGGATTCCTGTTTGCACAATAGACAAAATCTATGTGACCTACTTTCAGCGCTGGCGTGATGTTAACACTGGTAGGATTTCCAAATAGTCATCGTGAAATCCTTTATCATGAAAGAATCACTCTTATTTGTTCCGGCTTAGTCACTTTGGACTAGCAGTTTATAGTCACGCAGACTGTTAGACTCGATGTGTCCTAAAAGTGTATGTAATCAGCTCTAGACACAATGTGCATCAAATGAAATTGGAGACCGGAGCAACTGTCTTCCTTGTTTCAATATCAATAATATCCAAATGATATATCGATAGACATGTGTTATATCTCCGTGATTATTGAAACAGAAATCTTTTGAGAGATAACTGAGTAGTTGGTGGGATTAAGTGCATGCGTCACTGGGTCCATGACGTCTTTTTCAATATCAAGTCGCCTAGGGCTTGATAGATTATTTGGTTTACCCAGCAGACACAGTGTAGGATAGGATTATCTTTTCTTCAAATCCTTTCTCAACTCTCAGCTCTCAGCATTTTTTTTCAACCTAGCTCCCTCCGGCTCACTTTTCAGAATTAAATTCAGTCAGCTTTAAACGAAAAGCATGATCTGATGCACCACCATCGCCTTTTAATATCCCTCTCATTTACATTTTACCTCTGCTCGACCCTGTCAGTATCCCGTGATAACTGACACTTCTCAACTAATAAACCTAAAGAACCCTCACCCACACAAACTATAGATGGTTTGCTCCTTGGGTAGGTCTTCCGGATCTGGTTAGACCATAGAAGCGAAATTTATGCCTATCACTCAGATTGGTGCATAATCGAAGTCAGCAGAAAGATTTTCAGCCTTGAAGCTCAAGAGATATCAGAGAGATTATTTTCAAATAATATGGGAGATATCAGAATGAAATAGAAAATCTGATATATGATATGAAAAGAACCAGACTTTCTTGAAAGAATTAGCATTTGGGAGATAACGGGAGAATCCAGTATAAATTGGAAGAGTTATAACAAAGAGAATCTCAGAAGAAATGAGATTATGAAAATCAAAGAGATTAGATCAATTAATCTCAATGATATATTCAGAGAATCAAACAAATATTTCTTTTCAGCTCAAAACTTCTTTTTATGTGTGAATCAAATATTTTCGTGAAAAATCACACAGTTTTTGAAAAAATGTCATCGTCAAAGAATGTCTGAAACTCCCCCTGTAAATAAGCAAACACAGGTAGTCAACTCATAGAAATGAAATCAGGAGCAAAAAATTATAAAAATAAAACTCCCTCTAAATCAATGCAGCTTCAGAGTTGAATTCAGGGCAGGAATTCCAGAAATATTTGTCTTTCAGACTCGGGTTCTAATCTGAAGTGATTAGAAGCCATTTGTCGCATAAGCTTGGGTTTCAGTCTGAAGTAACTGAAAACCATTGTCTCTGGTTCATTGAAGTCCGGGTTCTAGTCTGAATTTAACTAGAAACCAATTTTGATTTGAAGCACGGGTCTTGATCTGAAGTAATCAAGAGCCTATTGAAATGAAGAACGGGTCCTTATCTGAAATGATAAGAAACCTATAACCTGCAAAATTTAAGATGTCTTTGGTATCCAAACAGATTTGGATCCAGACTTGTTAGCGCTCTTGGGTACCCATTTCAAAACAGGTTTTGGTACCCACTTGTACTTGGGTTTAGGTACCCATTGCATGTTATAACTATCAGCTTCTCTTTCAAACGCAGAAAACAAATTTCTTTGAGTATGAGAAAATTGAATATCTGAATTTCTAAAGAAACTTGAATTTGAATGATCAGACTTTTGCGAACTCTTCTTTTTGAAAAACTGTCCGGTTCTTGCCTGTTTCTGATAATACTTGGTATTTTTCTGTGAAAATGTTTTCTGATTAGAATGACCAGTATTTTCAGAAACTTTAAGAAAATTTGACTTCGAAGATTCACCGGTGTAAATCTTGACCGGAAGTTGTTCAACAATTTTATCTTTGCCGCTGTGTATCTTTAACAGATACTTAAGTTTAAGATCTGAAGAAGAATCAAACTTAGCAGAGTTAGTTAGATTCACTTCACTTTCAGAAGACAAACCAGAGTGATCAACATTGGATTTTAAACACACTGAAGAAGGGGTCTTAACCTTTGACTCAGTTGACGAAGTAAACACATGTAATTATTTTGTAAGATGAAGTATCTGATCTTCCAAACTTTTGATAATGACTAAATTTGAATTTCTGTCATGATCAAATGATTGGTAATCAGATTTAAAAGATTGTTCTTTGATTAAGAACATTTGTCTTTCATCTTCAAACAATTCAGATTTTGATTTAAAATCTTGTTCTTTAAGTAAGAACTCATGTCTTTCCTTCTCAATCAAATCTTTAGTTAAAGACAACTCTTGTTGAAGAGCAAAAATTTCTTCATTTTTGTTTAAAATACAATTCTGATCAGTTGGTTTTGTCTTACAAAGTGTATCTTCAAGATCCTGAACTTTCTTGTAAAGATCAGATCTTTCAGGCAAAAGATATTTCAGTTGAGTTGCATTCTGAAAATTTTCTTGTTTCAGCTCATCGAGTTCTTTAAGTAATTCAGATATTTTCAATTGATGAGCACAACTCTCAGAGTTTTGTTTTTCTTTTAAGCTTTGAATTTCTTCACTCAGTATTTGTACGTCACGTAACGCCAAATGTTTATCAGTATTTAACTGAACGAGAATGTCGTAATTGTTCTTACGAATCTTTTCAGATTCAGTAAGTTTGACAATCAGCTCAGACTTTGAAAATTGTTCAAACATCATTATGAATTGCAGAAAAATGAACTTCCAAGATCTTTTATGGACTTATGAAAATTTGAATGAATCTTGATTGAATAAAACTGAATCTTGAATGATTAATTTGTTAAAAATCAGCTCTGATTTGACTTTTTGATGTTGAAATTTTAGATTTTCTGCAGAAAAATGCCCATAACTTTTTTCTGGAGTGGAATTGGGCCTCGAAAATTTACCGTATGCCGGTTCTAGAAATGTAGATCTCTTTTCAAGCTTCGATTTGGCGTATGGTAGGCCTTCTAACGATGTTCCAGTCAAAAGTTATGGTGAATTTAAGCAGCAAAGGTCAAATACTCAAAACTCGAATGATATTGGATGAAACTCGAATGTATAAGAATCAAACTCGATTGATGAAGACTCAAACTCGAATAAAGAATCACCAAACTCGAATGAATAAGTATAAAACTCGAATGATTGAGTATGAAACTCGAATGAACAAGAATGAAACTCGAATGAAGAAGGTATTAAACTCGATCAATTAAGCTTGAAACTCGATCAATTAAACATGAAACTCGAATGATTAAGGCTTAAAACTCGAATCATAAGGCATGAAACTCGATGAATGTATTATCAAACTCGAAATAAGCATATATCAAACTCGAATGAAGCATTCAGCAAACTCGAATGAAGCATTCATCAAACTCGAATAAAGCTTTCATAAAACTCGAATGCCTTCTTTATAAAACTCGAATGCCTTCTTTATAAAACTCGAATGCCTTGTTAATAAAACTCGAATGCCTTCTTTATAAAACTCGAATGACACTATGAATATAGTTATGCCCGAGTTTTATCATTTTTCAATAAAAACAAGATCAGATTCGAACTTTTTCAACAAAAATCCATGATTTGACCTCAAATTGATTTCGAGGGTTCGTTTTAATAGCAGAAACAACTTTTGTGAAATCACTTTGGCTAATTCTCGATTAAAAACCAAAAATTGACCAAAAACCTCAAGAACACACACTTTTTCAAAAAATCTGAAATTTCTCAATTAAATTCTGTGTGTTTTGAGATAATATTTGATGTTTATGTCATCAGATTCGCCTTTAAATTTCACACCTTCTATCCAAAATTCAGATCATTTCATCCAAAGAATCAAAATCCTCAATTGATTTTCAGATTTTCAAAAAAATGAATATAACAGTGTTCTAAAAAAAAACGATTTCAGATTCAAAATTCACTCAAATTCAGCCATATTAGGCTCTGATACCAATTGTGAATTCATATTTCATGCAATTCATACAACATAACACAATTCATATGAACAATTAACAATCCAACACAATCTATTAAATGATTAAGAGAGAAAATATTACATTGGAGGTTTCGGCTTTCTTGTAAAGCAATCCTTCTTTTCTCTCTACTTAGATCCGTATGTGTGTGTGTAATCTTCGATTCTTCCTATAACAGCACACATACACTCCTGTTTATACACAATACAAAGTATTGAGGATTTACACAAACAACCCGTGAACTTTTACAATAAAATTGATTACAACTCTATATAAATTTGTACCCAACACATTCGCAATCCCGGATTAATTGAACACACATCCCTGATCATCAGATAATATACTAATACAATATCCCAAAACCGTTCTCACATGCAGGTTTAACGTTATACAAAAGCAAGCATCAAAGTCTTCAAGCCGACCCGGACCTATCTCGGCTGCTGCTGAGATCCCTTCTGATTCCCTGAACATGTTAGACTCGAAGACGTGAGCTATAAAGCTTGTGAGCACGCGAGGGTTAGACACTGCACATAACACATAGCACATAGCACACACAGTCCCTGTCCCTGTCCCTGTTGCCCAACACGTATCTAAGGTATGATAACACAAGTATGAGATCTGAGCACTAGCACTATCCCTGTGGGGACCCTTCCCCGGCTAACACACCGCACACAGCAGTGACTAGCAATAACCCTGTAGCACAGGAGCGACCCGGCTACAGGCCCTGCCGTATATATACGCTCCGAGGACTGTTAGGGACAGTCGACCCGCGCGACCCCTTATCGCGCCCTCACTGTCCGTATGGAAACTCATCACCGACCCCTGGAATAGATCTCGTATCTCATACATAACACGTATAAAGGATAGAAATATACCTGAGGTTCACGTCCCTGTCTCATATAGAACACGCACAATATAGCTACACAGCTAAAATCATAAAAGACGGCGCGCGTTTGGAAAAGAACTCGAGTACTCACCTGACTGGTTCACGGAACTTTGACCTCCTTGATCAAACCCGGCTTGTTGTCCGCTCGTCCATGTAACACACGGAGTCTAACCGTTAATCACAATCCCAATTAACACGTATCACAAAAGCATAACAACACGTAACCGACTCGGACCTAAACGACCCCACGGAACCCAAAACTCAACCGAGACCCGACCCGAAATCCCAACCGAATCCCAAAACCCAAATAAAACTCAACTCGACACAATCTCGAAGGAACCCGACACAATTTAACCCAAAACCCTTTCATAAGACTGTTAGGGACAATATTTGTAGAGCTGAAATGAATATTACTTTTAATAATTGTGTTCATCTCTAAGGGGAAGAATGTTGGGAATAAGTAATAGAGATGAAACAATTATATTGTATATAATTGTAATTACTCAATAGTATAGGGGTTGGATTGTAAATACTCAAAGCTTGAGTATTAAGTATAAAAAGAGGTATATGTGTACTGTTGATAAGAGGAGGAATCTCAGATTACACAAAAAGACACGGCTGGAATTAGAGAGAAAAGAAGGATTGCTTTGTAAGAAAGCCAAGAACTCAATGTAATATTTCTCTCTTTAATCATTCAATATAATGTGTTGGATTGATAATTGTTCATATGAATTGTTTAATGTTGATTGAATTGCTAGAAATATGAATTCACAATTGGTATCAGAGCCTAATGTGGCTGATTTTTGAGTGATTTTGAATGAATTAAAATCTGAAATTCGAAAATTTGAAAAACACTGTTACATTGAATTCACAAAGACTCAAACCGGAATTCCCCAGCAGGCCACTGCTCGGGCCGCTAGACCTCTGGTGGTCGCGCCGCGACAGTGCGATGGTCTGCACCCCTGACCTACGATTTCCATGGCTGTCTAAAAAGTTTCAATCCCTCACAACTCGTTCTCAGCTCCAATTAAACACGTAAATCACTACATTAGAGCCCCTTACAGCTTGGGAACTTCTTTTACAACTTCACAACATAAATCACAAATTTAGAGACTCCAATCAAGCACTCTTACCTTCTTGAGCTCAAAAACACAAGTATGAAGAAGATGATGGAGTTTAACCCAAGCTTCAACAATCAATCTAGCTTACACAAAGGTTTCTTGTTGCTGTAGACTTCCACAAACACACACACACATCACTTTAGGGATTTCTTTCAAATGGATAAGGAATAGAGAAAGGGAAAACACATATATACGTTTTCTTTTTAGCCGGTTCCGAACCCATTAACCCGGACCCGATATCATATTCCACTATTAATACCCATTTAACCCATTTAATCCCGTGATCCCAAATATATAAATCATCCGCTAAAATTATAACCCGGTGACACGTATTCACAACCCTGACACGTGTCAATCCACTAATCGGGACATAATTGGACCAACCCAATATAAATAGAATAAATATCCACTAAAATAATTTCATGTGCCAGGTCCAAAAGACGAATGTTACAATAACTTTCAAGTATAATATATAAACATAACATTTTATTTGTTATGACATAAATATTTTGTAATAGTAATATGTTTTGGTTTTATAATTTACAATTAACCTAATATTTTTATTTGTTTTGACTTAAATGTTTAATGTATCAAAATATTTAAATCAAAACAAATAGAATATTAAATTTAAAACGAAATAATAATGTAAGAAATATCTAAAATCCAAATGAATTTGATCCTAGGTTTATATATTTTTCTTAAAAATGTATAATGAAATCAAAATATATTAATGCAATAAAATAAATAGATGGAAACATACAAAAAACAAAAACAGATAAATATTATAATAATGAAATCTAATAAAAATAAAAATTTTAATAAATAAATTAAATACATAATGTAAAACGTAAAATAAATAAATTAATTAGGTAAAAGTATAACTTTAATAATAATAAATACATCTTAAATAATAATAATAATAATAATAACAACAACAACAATAATAAATTAATTAAATCATCATTTATTAAATTAAGATTTAAAATTTTAAATTTACAAACAAAAAACAAAAAACAAAATTCATGAAAAGAAAGGGACCAAAATTGTTATTAATGAAAAGGGTATAATTGTCATTTAGGAAAAATATTGAGACAGAGGGACCATTTCTGCAAGTAAACAATGCAAATAAGGACCGTTTATGCAAAATTAAAACTACAGGGACTGAATCCAAAGTTTTATGCAAACCACATGAATCAATTTTGTAATTTACTCTTTATAATATATAGAGTAAATTACATAAATGGTCCCTGTGGTATTAGATAAGTTATGAATTTGGTCCCTCAAGCAAACTAAATACATTGGTGATCCCTTAAAACAAAATCTTGTAACAATTTGGTCCATCAATCTAACTTCCGTTAAGTTAATGGTTAAGTCTAGGGGTATTTTTGTCTTTTCACCTATAAGGGACCATTTATGAAATTATTTTGTAAACTTTTAATTCTTGAATTTTTTATTATTAACATTAATCGAAGGAAACTCAATATCAATGATGAACAATAAACAAAAAAACAATCAAAACCCAGAATTCAATTGAAGTTAACAAATACATACATACATTTAATTGATTGAAAGCCAAAAATGATTTGAAATTAAACAAATACATACATACACTTTATCCATTTGAACCCGAAAATGAAATTTAGATGAAAAATCAATACACAAAAATCCAGGATTTAAGAACATAAACACTGAAACACCAATACTCATCGGAAACTTACAATACACACCAAAAACACCAAGAATTTTTCCAAATCAGACAACAACATCATAATCTATTTCATAATTTTTCAGATCAGATCAAATACAATAAGAAATCCTAAAAATTCACTAAACAATTTGATGAGTTTTAAATCTAACAAACAAACATGAAGAAAGAACCCTAAAACTAATTTGAGGAACAAACTTGATGAGATGAGATTTGAAATTGATGAAAAGATCTGAAATCAAAACAAAATCCTTCAAACCTAAGACAAACACCTTTGATTCTTGATTCGAATGTTGTGGTCTTTAACTCATATTCCTATTTGATTAGGATTTGAATTCCACTCGAATGGACATCATGAATCAAGATCTGGATCTAAAATGCACGTGATAGGTAGTGGTGGTGGTTTTAATGGACTCATCAACAAAACCCCCTCCTTTCATTTCTTCGACGAACAACTCACCCGTTTACTTCAACGACAGTTCATGGTTCCACTTGGGGCATTGTCGAAGTCATCAAATCTGGAACGAACACTCTTGAGAATTTAATAGTAGGAAACCCCAAAACCCTTCAAAAGAGCGTTCATCAAATCTAGAACAAACACTTTCATTGTGATTGCCTTTTTTTCCCACCAATGATTTCCCCCAAATCAACAACCTTCGTATACTCAACACATGTATGTATGCTTAGTGAAAGAGAAACATATTGAGAGAGAGAGAGTGAGAGAGACGTGCACATGATTGCAGGCTTCGGTTTAAAGATCTTCTTCTTTAATGAAAATATAAAAAAATAATTTTTAAGAATAAGACTGTAATAAATAAGACTTTAAATTAATATTATAATAATATTGAATTTTAAAAAATTAAAAGTTTTATTGAATAATTGCATAACTGGTCCCTGCAAAGTCAAACAGACAAATATAGCCCTGAACATAACACCTAAGTTAACGGAAGTTAGATTGAGGGACCATATTGTTACAAGATTTCGTTTTAAGGGATCATCTATGTACTCAGTTTGCTCGAGAAACCAAATCCATAACTTATCTAATACCACAGGGACCATTTATGTAATTTACTCTAGTACATATTAAACACGACATGAAAATCATGACACCAACATCCACACACACACACACACACACACACACACACACACACACATAGGGGGTTCAATGGAAAACCAACATGTATCGAAAAACCTTGGAAAACCTCCATGCACCACCAAAAATGCTTCACAATTCCCGCGTGATGCATCAAATTTCCCGCGTGATGCATTAAATTCCCGCGTGATGCATGGAATTTCTGTGTGATGCATCATCTGATCCAATGTCTATAAAGTGGTTCCCGGGTTTTCCGATGCATATAGGTTTTTATTTTGAACCCACCCCTATACAGACACACATACAAGTTGAGTCCTATATAATAAATGAGATTACTAAATACTTCTTTTTTTCTTTAAGGTTTTTTAATAGATAATATTATTGAGAGTGTGTTTGCAAGCACTCTCTTAGTTAATCGTTAATTTATTACTAATTACTTCTTTTTCTTTAAAGTTTTTTTAATAGATAATATTATTTAGAGTGTGTTTGCAAACACTCTCTTAGTTAATCTTTAATGGATTACTAATTACTTATTTTTCTTTAAAGTTTTTTAGTAGATAATATTATTGAGAGTGTGTTTGCAAACACTCTCTTAGTTAATCTTTAATGGACTACTAATTAATCTATCTAATTTTAATTTTCATTTAATAAATGATAACAATATTTTTCTTTGTGTTTGCGAACACTCGCTTAGTTAATCTTTAATGGCTTATTAATTAATTTATCTAATTTTAATTTTCATTTAATGAATAATAACAAGAATTTTCTTTTTACTAATTAATTTATCTAGTTTTAATTTTCATTTAATAAATAATAACAATAATTTTCTTTTATAAACAAGTTGAGTCCTATGTGTGTACACTATTAAAGTTGAGTACTATCTATAACAAATGTTAACAATCAATTTTTTTTTAAGTTAATTCATCTTATAAGTAATATAGATCTTTAGATTTATTATTAAAATTAAATCATTTTATGAAAAACAATATTATATTTGTTTTACTTTAATTTGGTAATTAAAATTTTTAGATTATTTTTACAGAAAATGATTATTAGTTCATAGGTTGAATCCATGTAATAAAGTTCTATACAATTAAGTTATTTATAAATAATCGTACTCATAAACTTTTTTCTATGTTTTAGTTTATAATTTACTAGATTATTGCCCATGTAATAGATGGGGCATGTGTAAAGATATTTATATTTTTAAATATAATAACTTAAAATATTATTATAAAAAATAATAAAGTAATAATAGTTTGATATCAACTGACATATATAATTAACAAAAATTATATTTGAAATTTTTTTGTTATTCTTATTATAATAAATATATATTGAAGATATGAATATATATTTGAAATACTAATTATATTACAATAAAAACTAAAACAATTATGTAATGTTATTGCTTTTAAATTTGAAAACAATATTTACAATATATTAGAAAGTATTAATTTTATGAAAATTATTATCATGTTACTCTTTTCATATTTAGATGTGTTTTTAATGATAAATGACTTATAATCTTGCTTATAAATATAAGAATTTTTTTTATTCAATGAACTATGAATGAAAAATTAAATCGATTAAGATTGTTAACAAAATTTTATAAAAAAATATTAATGTATAAATTTTAAGAATGAGAATGGATTTTAAATTGATACATTTAATATACTGCTAAACATTTAACCTTTAGTTTAAACTTAAAAAATAGAAAATTATAAATCAAATTATTCATTCTAGATAAAACATTTTAGGTAAAATTAGAGTGTAAATTAGAAAGTATTTAAAAATCAATTATTATATAAGTTTTCCTTTAATATTTTAAGTTTTTTTAAATAAATTAGATGAGTTAGTTGAGAAAGTTAAATTAGGAAAGATTGGCGGGAAAATAAAATATTGGAGAGTCATGGAAGCGACACGTGACAATAATTATTTTGCTTTATCAATGTGTGTATGTGTCTCTCTCTCTCTCTATATATATATATATATATATATACATATATATATATATATATATATATATATATATATATATATATATATATATATATATATATATATATATATATATATATATATATATATATATATATATATATATATATATATATATACTAGTTTATATACCCATGTATAACATGGGTTTTAATTTAAAAATAATAATGTAATTAATTTGTAGGATAAATATTAAAAATAATTTATCACATTTATAGTATCTACTTATACAACATAATAATTTTAAATATATAATCAAATTCAAATTTGGGTTTGATATTAAATAATATTTAGTTTAGATTTATATTTGTTTACATATCATTTAAATTAATTTTAATATACATTTATTATAAGATTTGAAAAACATAATTTCCAAATGGCATAAGGAGGTGACGCCACATGGCAATAGCATGCGACGACACGTGACAAATAGTTAGTCTTTTAATAGTATAGATAGATATGATTTAGGTTCAAAAGAGTCCCTTCAAAAATCCAGTGTACCAAGGGTACCCATCCAAAGCCACAAGATTAAATAAATTAATGGTTGTGATAAAAAAATGCAATTCCATGCGCGTCCCCCCCTTTTTTTTGGCTGGAAGGGTATTTTCGTAATTACAACGACCATTCACATTACTTAATTCATCATTCACATTAATTGATCATTCACATTACTTAATTGACCATTCACATTACTTAAATGATCATTCACATTACTTAATTAACATTTTACGTTACTTAAATGATCATTCACATTACTTAATTGATCATTCACCTTACTTAAATGATCATTCACATTGCTTATTTAACCATTCACATTGGTAAAATAATATCAGCACAACATGTGAATCTGAGCATTGTCAACTACTAACAAACAGTAACAAGATTAATGACAAACAGTATCAATGGTCATTCATGTAACACTCAAATTCTCAAATCTATCAAACATTAATAACATCAACCAATGTGAATGATCATTCAGCTAATGTGAATGGCCATTCACATTAGGAAATTTACCATTCACATTGGTTGTACCATATCAGCACAGCATGTATGCTGTGCATCGTCAACTACTAACAACCAGTAACACGATTAATGACAAACAGTAACAATGGTCATTCATGTAACGCTCAAATTCTCAAATCTATCAATCATTAATAACATCAACCAATGTGAATGATCATTAAGCTAATGTGAATGGCCATTCACATTAGGAAATTTACCATTCACATTGGTTCTACCATATCAGCACAGCATGTATGCTGTGCATCGTCAACTACTAACAAGCAGTAACAAGATTAATGACAAACAGTAACAACGGTCATTCATGTAACGCTCAAATTCTCAAATCTATCAAACATTAATAACATCAACCAATGTGAATGATCATTCAGCTAATGTGAATGACCATTCACATTAGTAAATTTCACCATTCACATTGGTGAAATAATATCAACACCTTACATTAGTCCTGTTAATTGTCAACTACGTTTTGTGAATGATCAATCTTCTAATGTGAATGGCCATTCATATTAGGTAAATGTCCATTCACATTTGATGAATGACGAGAACAACAATGTCAGACTTCATCTTCTACATACCATCAATGTTAAGTAATGTGAATGATCAATTAAATAATGTGAATGATCATTTAAGTAATGTGAATGGTCAATTAACTAATGTGAATGATTAATTAAGTAATGTGAATGATCATTTAAGTAATGTGAATGGTCAATTAAGTAATGTGAATGGTTAATTAAGTAATGTGAATGATCAAATAAGTGTACAAGAAGTATAAAAAGTTAAATAAGTGTTGTGAATGATCAATTAAGTAATGTGAATGATCAATTAATGTGAATGATGAATTTAAGCAATGTGAATGGTCGCTGCAATTACGAAAATACCATTGCCAATTCATGGACGCTGGATACGCAGGATTTCATGAGGGACGCTGTGGAACCAAATTCATATATATATATATATATATATATATATATATATATATATATATATATATATATATATATATATATATATATATATATATATATATATATATAATCAGGTTAATCAGCGTACCTATGAGATTCCAGCGTACCCTAATGTGAATGATCATTCTCATATGATTTTTTTAATAGACATGTATAAGACAACATTATAAGACTTTTTTTTTTAAAAAGAGCAACATCATAAATCTTGTGAATGGTAAAAAAAGATCATGTGAATGGTCATTTCACACCATTCACATGGTGTGAAATGACCATTCACATAAATATGCATTGAGCATTCACATAATTTTTAAGGACACAGAAAGTGTAAATGTATGTGAAATTCATATATCATGTGTATAACATTAATTTAAACATGGTTATGAGAAAAAAATTAAAAAAAAAGTTTTTAACGTTGGTACCTTCGGGTGCATTTGATTTCGAGAGGTACTTTTTTGAACCTGACTATATATATATATATATATATATATATATATATATATATATATATATATATATATATATATATATATATATATATATATATATATATCCAATATTATTTATTTTGGTGATATTGAATTTGATACTAACTATTTTGATCCAATATACGTTACCAAAATAAAACACATACACACACACACACACACACACACACACACATATATATATATATATATATATATGTGTGTGTGTGTGTGTGTATGTGTGTGTGTGTG
This sequence comes from Centrapalus pauciflorus, assembly GCA_020465985.1. NCBI lineage: Eukaryota > Viridiplantae > Streptophyta > Magnoliopsida > Asterales > Asteraceae > Centrapalus > Centrapalus pauciflorus. Next base: position 28,387 of record JAANYP010000116.1, read on the forward strand.
TTAATAAAATAGTTAATAAATACTAAAAAAAATTAATTACACATAATTTAAATGATTAAATATTGTTAATTTAATAGATATATATACCGTTTATTTCATAATTATAAGCAAATCTTTTAACCAAAAAAATATGTATTTTAAGAAATATTACATAATTTCTCTTTTGCATTTAAAATTCGATTTGAGTCCTATGTATAAATAGTTGTGGTAATGTTTTAACTTTCTTCTTTTATATTTAAAATTTGTCTCATTTAAATTTTTTGTTTTTTTTTGTTTAATTTCATGACCATTGATTATCCATAATTAATTGTTATTTTATCCATAGTTACAAAGAAAATGAATGATTATCAATGATTTTAGCGTTGCAAATAATCCATTTGTCAACTTAAAACATTCTCATTTCTTATCCAATATTTCACCGGTTAGTTTTCTTTATGATTTATTCTTCCATTATTTTTCAAATATAAAGTTCGTTTTTCATCTCTAACACACATATGTTTATTCTATAATGTGAAATCGATTATTACAATTTTTGTTTTGTGATATTTATATTTGATAGTGATAATGATGGATATTACTGAAGTTACCATCCATGGAAAGAAGTTCTTGACAAATAGACTATATAGAAAAAAATTGTAAGTACTTCAATCCATACATTGATAATTCTTTTTCTATTTATTGATATATTTATTTAAATTATTTCAACTTATATATTTTTATTAATATTGTAAGAGGATATAAATTCAAAGTTGAAGCTTTGAAAAATGTATCTGAGGTTGATGACTTGGTGAAAACCAGCTCTGAAGTGACTTTTGGACGTTGATTTTTCAGCTTGTTTACAGAAAAATGCTTGTAACTTTTTTCTGGAGTCGAGCTAGGCCCTCAAAAATTGCCCGAATCAGCTTTGCCGATTCTTGAAATTGTAGATCTCGATTGAAGCTTCGATTTGTGTAGGTCCCAAAAGGTTTCTCAAATATACTTAGATAAACTGTAGAGGGGGTGAATACAGTTAATCCTTAATCACATAGATTTTTCCAATTGTAAGTATATATTAACACTTGTTAAAAATACAAATAGGTTTGGATTGCGGAATGATCCAAACAGAGATGACAGAGTTGAATAGCAGACTCTTAACTAATTTGAGACACACTCAAACTAGTTACAATGAAATGATTCACTAAGATTCACTCACTGTTTACACAAGACACATATTGATCAGCTTTGAGGACTGAACAACTTAGACACACTATGTTAAATCACTCAAGTTGAACTAAAGATGCCTGCATGCATGAAGAACACACTTTGCTTTGCACACGCGTTCTCTGTTTGTGAAAGATCTCACTTGTATTCTCTTTCCTTGGAAGCTTCTCTTTTATACTCATGTACATAATCCAAGTGAAGCTTTTAAATTGGTTGTAAAGAAAGCGGGAATGTCTTGTAATGAGACAAAGTTTCTATTATACATCAGGACAAGTCTGACAAAAGTTGTTTTGTTCACTTACTATAGAATCTTTGTCTTTTTCTTTTTGTCTCTGTTCACCTTTGCTTTAAGAAAAAGAGAAATGTAACTAGTAGCCTTTATTTTTCATTGTAAAGCTATTTTGGTATAAGAGATGGTCTGTCACCCATTTCAGATATCCATTTTGTCTTCATGTTTCAAAAAAGCTTTGGCAGATGAATAGCTATTCTGATTTTCTACTTTGTCTTGAATTTGTAGATCGATCTCAACGATCAAAACTTTGCATGAAGATATAGAAACATATTCCAGTGTTAAACATGTTCACAAATAACAGGTTCTGTTCACAAATAACAGGTTTTGTTCACAAAGAACAAAACACTAAACCGTGTCAAAACTGTCCAACAGAAACGGACAGCTAAGACATATTCTGAAAAACTTGTCCAACAGATATAGACAGTTTTGGCTAGACCTAGAAATTTGGTACACGACACGACACGTATACGACACGAGTTTTCCGTATATGGGTTTTGCAAATTTGTGTTTCGTGTAAATTCGCGTCGACATGAAATAGGTAAAACACGAATTTATCTGTATAAACACGTGTAAGACACATATAAATGTCGTGTTACACGATGACACGCATTAGACACGTATAAGACAAGTACAAACTAGGGTTTCAAGATTTCTATAAAAATTTGAATGTACTTAATTTGAGATATTTGAAAAGGTTTGGGTTTGTCTCTCACATTGATGATGTGATAAACGAAATTGTCGACTTGAATGTCAACAAGGAATCTAGTTTGGTCAAAAGTCCGACTTTGGTTACAACCATTAATAGTGTCTTTAAATATATACTTTTGATGTGTTGTTTGATACTGGATTATCATGTTTTGAATTTATTATTATATATGTTTTCGATTAAATTCGAGTTGTCGTGTGACACGTGTTTTATGCGTGTCGTGTCACGTGTCACATGAAAATTTTGTGTGTCGTGTTCGTGTTTCATATCTAGACACGTTTTATAACTTGTGTCGTGTTCGTGTATTACAAATTCGTGTCTTATAAAATTTGTGTCTGACACGACAAACGACACGATTATACGTATTGCAGGTCTAGTTTCGGCAAACTGCCAAGTTACAACTAATGTAACAGTGTAAAGTAGACTTAGGCTGATTTTGCAAATCACTTATCAGGTTTGATTAAGGCATTAAAAAGCCTTAAAATCTCCCCCTAAGTGTATCAATCAGGTTTGATTAGAAATCTCCCCTTATGATATAGAACATGTTTGATTGAGGCCTTTTGTGCTTAACAATCTCCCCCTATTTGCAATATTCAGTCTAAGGCTGACCATATCGGTTTTCACTATATACTTTTACATTACAAATGTAGAAATAAAGTTACAACATGGAAGTAAAGTAAATGATTAGTTTATTCATAATGAAAAATTGTTTATAAACAAGTAACGTTTATTACAATAGAAAACAAAATACAAGTACAACTAATGGATTCATATCCTTCTGTTTGGTGGCATAGAACCCGTGCTCTATTAACATTACAATCTCCTCAAGCTCTGTATCATTTTTCTATCTCCTTGGCTGTGAAGACCACCCCTTACGGGGCAGTCCTCAGCGTCTAGGTCCCACAATTTGCAATACGATATCAATCATAACTATGATAGAGTAATTAAGTGCGCAATTATGAATTACAGTACAAAATATTAGGATAAATTTAATACGATTTTAGTACAAGTTACAGTCTTCATATTAAACTTATAAAGGGTACAAACTAGTCTAATTCATTTCATCATGCAATCAAATCAAATCTACCCAGACCACCACAATTATCATTTGCCAATCTGTACCAAAAGTTCGTTGAGTAGTGGTCTATGAAAAACTTCAACTTGATCCTTGAAAGACCTAAGAGCTAGGTCCGATAGGAGCTTTTCCCTTATCTTTTCCTGTAAAAAGGTTAAACAACAAATATAAGCCATGCTTAGTGAGAATATAGATTTTCAGATTACATGCATTTCAACAAGCGGATCATGGGGTCTAGCGTGATATATCTTGACTACCGCTACAGCCACTCATGATTGAGACATAGTAGTCATAGATGTGACACCCTTGTCACAATAACCATCATTTTATTAACACCAAGGATTAATCACCATCATACAATAACATAATGATCTGATAACCTAGTTTAAGTGCGGAAGCATATAAATAAGGTAACGCAACAGTGTCATACACCCTACGGTGCTACAAGGTACCATATCTAAGTCTACATACCCAATACAATTATTACAACATCCAGAATATAATACAATATTAACCCAAAGCATGATTACCGATTAAATAGTACCAAATCTTCCAAATCTTCACAAATGACCTAACTAGAAGGTCCGGCGGCAGACTTCCCTTTTTCCTGTAAAAAAAAAAAATAAACAACTGAGAGGGTAAGCGAATGCTTAGTGAATACCAATGATTTTACACATTCCACAAATCCTTATGATGCCCCCTGAAGTAACACCGGTAACGCATACCGTATACTTCCACACGTACACATAGTACGCAAACCCGAGCCGCAACTCCTTCGAGATGACGCTCGGCATAAGAAAAACAATCCATCTGAGGCAAACGTACGATCGGGGATGACCTATTGCCTATCCTGACCACAGAGGTGTCCACTCTTGGTCATATAGCACAGTAACACCGGAGTACGGATGCGACCCTCAGGTCCATCAATAAGATGCACAACAAAGAAACGGACATGCAACAAGTATGAATGTGCATCAACATATACGCAAGTTAGTAGAGTGTCAAACGAAAGTGAAACAACATGCCTCAGCAGGCGAAGCAAAACATAAAGCAGATGCAGACATGTTAAAATCAGAGGTACTCACAGTGGGTGCGTTATTAACTTTATCCAAATTTTATTTCTCCTCGGGCTTTCAACCGGATCATAAATTACCCCACTGTGGGTTAAACAACACCACAAGGGACCTGTAATTCATTTGTAACAACACATCATGTCAATAATTGTTTAAATCCATAAAACCAAGTTTTACAAGTTCTGCAATATTTTTCCCCATTTTGGATCCATATCCAAATTCGAACCACAACTAAGTTTGAACCCAACTCAAGTTCAAACCTTATCCTTTGAATAACTTTTGTTATTTTATGTATTGCCTATGGGTTTCATTCATAATATTCGAGTTTAGAGAGTGGGTTTTCAATTTTAGGCATTAAACTCGAATTTAAGGGGTTAAATTCGAACCATTCGAATTTAATTCTAAACTCGAACTCCATATGGTAAATTCGAACCATATTCGAATTCAGGGACCCAAATTCGAATTTAGGGACCTAAATTCGAATCCCATTGTAACACCCACAATTCTCACACAAATGCCACGTCAATACAATACACAGGTGGCAATATCGCAATCATCTCATAATGCACATGTCACAGGATTAGCGGAAAACACTCTTAATTAAAACTTTAACACAGGAGTCATACATCATGTCATATTCTGATACAACACATACACACTGAATCATCTGATAAACACGGATTACTGGAAGCTAACATAGTACTGATCAAGCACAAAATACGGATAACAGCTCTAAAGTTCGGTATCAAAATACAGTCAGCATACACGACTCTAAACTGCTCTGATCCCTACTTCGGCTGTTGCGGTTGTGACTGCGATCCCACAGTATGACTGCCTGACACACAGAAGACTCGAAAACATAAGCTGGACAGCTCGTGAGTACGCGAGGGTTAGACTCTGCAGGTAAGCACACATAACATACACAACACATATATCTCAGCACACATATGCAACTCGATGCATAGCACATATCTCTGCTCAAAAAGGGGACCACGTTCCCCAGCTAACAGGCCGCACACAGCAGCAGTTAGCTACTCAATAGGCACAGGAGCGACCTGGCAATATCACTGCCGTATATATACAGCCTCATATCTCGTGACTGGTTAGGGACAGTCAGCCTGCGCGATCACATATCGCGGACACCTACAATTCAAACACATATAGCACGTATAGGGTAGAGAAGCTCATACCTGCGCGCTATCACAGTCTCATACACATATATATCACAACCACACAGATGACTCGAAAGAATGCACGTGCGTTTGAAAAGAACTCGAGTACTCACCGACACCCGAAAGCAATCGAAACCCGAACTCTCAATGCGGCTCGGCACGTGATCGGCTAGCACCTGAACACATCACGGGTCTCACATGTTATCACAAACTCGATAGCCACGCAATTCAATCAAACATAACTCAATCCAACACAATTATCACAATTAAACTAATCCCGAAACATATTCCCGAACGGACAATCGATCCCCGAAACCCTTTTTCGGAACTCCTATCGAGACCCAAATCCCAAATAATTCAATTCTATAATATCCCGAAGGAATCCGACCAATTAACGACCCACAACTCTTTTATAAAACTAAACCAAGATTCTCTAGCAGACTGATTTACGCGCCGTGCTTTTCCCATTTCCGCGCCGCGCTTTTGCCAGACAGCAGAATCTGCCCTTCGAACTCCATAGCTGAACCAGAGGTTTTAACCTCCTCCTCACCCGATTTCCAGCATCAAAATACACATAATTCATATACATATATCTCCTAAAACTCAGAATCAAACTCCTCTACATAACATATACATATCTCAAGGATTTTAGCTACCATAATCATAGAATCTTACCTCAAATCCTTCAAGAATTCAATAGAGGAAGAAGAAGATGTTCAAATTCAGCAATCTCCACACCCAACTCTTGGATTTGCAAGGATTCTGCTGGAGCTTTGCACAAATACACACACTCACACCTTTAGGGGTTTCTCTCATAAAATGGATAAGAGGATGAAAGGGATAAGGGAAGCTATACATATACGTCTCTATCTCTAGTCCGGTTCCGAACCCATTAAATCCGAACCCGATATCACTTTTTTCACAATTTATATCATTAGGACCCAATTAAATCCATGATCTCAAGGAGATAATTAATCCACTAATTATTAGCTCGGAGACACGTATCACTCCATCTTGACACGTTAAATCCACGAAATGGAATTTAATTGGAACACGCAATAATTATTAAAATAAATGAGCCAATAAATTAAATCCACGTACCAGGCTCAAATCCGGGATGTTACAAATCCTCTCCTCTTAAAAAGATTCCGTCCCGGAATCTAGCTCAGATTCTGGAATAGCTGCGGATATCGGCTCCTCATCTCGGCCTCGGGCTCCCAGGTGGCACTAGTACCCTTATGATGCCTCCACTGAACAAGTACTAGCGCAATCTCTTTGTTCCGCAATCTCTTCACCTTTCGATCAGTAATCGCCTCGGGCTGCTCAACATATCTCAGGTGATTGTCCACGGTGATCTCGGATAACGGCACAAACTGATCATCTTTGGCCAAACACTTTCTCAGGTGGCTCACATGAAATGTATCGTGGACTCCGGCCAACTCGGGAGGCAATCTCAGTCTATAAGCCTGATCTCGGACCCTGGCGATAATCTCGAATGGACCGATGTATCGCGGACTCAGCTTACCTCGATGCCTGAATCTGATAACTCCCTTCCACGGCGATACTTTCAACATCACACGGTCTCCAACACTGAACTCAAGCTCAGTCAGACGACGATCGGCATAACTCTTCTGCCGGCTCTGTGCCACTCTCATATGTTCGCGGATAACCGCCACTTTATCGCTCGTCTCCTGCAACAACTCGGGCCCACTGATAGGTCGCTCGCCGACCTCGCCCCAACACACCGGGGTTAGGCACTTACGCCCATACAGTGCCTCGAATGGAGCCATCTTGATGGAGGAATGGTAGCTGTTGTTATACGCAAACTCGACTAACGGCAAGTGAACGTCCCAACTACCACTGAAATCAATCGCACAAGCTCGGAGCATATCCTCGAGAGTCTGATTCGTCCGCTCTGTCTGCCCGTCTGTCTGAGGTCTGTACGCGGTACTCAACTGAACTCTCGTCCCCAATTCGCGCTGAAAGCTCTGCCAGAACCTCGAAGTAAACCGCGTATCTCTATCAGACGTAATCGACATCGGAACGCCGTGCCTCGAAACTATCTCGCTGATGTATAACCGAGCCAACTGATCCATAGTGATGGTACCCCGAACCGCTAGAAAGTGAGCACTCTTCGTCAAGCGATCCACTATCACCCAGATCATATCATTGCCTCGAACGGTGCGCGGAAGTCTAAAGATGAAGTCCATCGTAATATGATACCACTTCCACTCAGGGATCTCTAGAGGCTGCAAATGCCCGTGAGGCTTCTGATGCTCGGCCTTAACTCGTAGACAAGTCATACACTCCTCGACGTATCGGCCCACGTCTCGTTTCATCCCTGGCCACCAATAGAACTCACGCAAATCTCTGTACATTTTGGTGCTCCCGGTGATCAGTGATATAATCACTGTTATTTTCATGTGTTTTTGTTATGTTTTAGTGTGTAAATATGAGATAATTGGTACTGCTAATGTAGGTTTTTGTGTTTTCAGTTGCTTGGCAAGAAAGTAAAGGAAATAGCAGCTTAAAAGAGGAATTTCGTGTAGGGCGTCCTAGCCAGCGTCCCAGACGCCCAGGAAACGCCCAAAACTCCCTGAAACAGAGTCTGAGCGTCCTAGACGCTGGGGGCGACGCTGGTGCGGAAATGTGGCGAAACCTGCAGTTTTTGAGGGAGGCAGTTACCATTTTGAAGAGAGTTCGCATTTTGGCAGTTTCACACACACAAAGGTGCGATTTTGGGAGAAAAATCAGAGGAGGAAAGCAACCGGAATCAAACGAAGATCAAGCATTGGCATCCGATCGATTGTATTTACACATTATCGGTAGTTTTAATGTTTTCATCTGTGTTTGACATTGTTAGTAAGTTAACCCAAGCTATGCTTGGCTAAATACTTAGTGGTGTTTGTTCTTTAGTTTGCACACTATGGTTTGAATGAATGTTTAATTAATTTCAGTTCCCAATTGCGCTTAAAGGGGTTGTGGATCTTATTTGTGAATGAATGGTTGTAATCAATGGATATTGATGTAACGAGGTATAGCGATATCATTAGTTGTGCCGGCTCATTCATATGGGGAAGACAATTAATAGACGGCGCATACTTCGTCTTAAGAGTATTTGTTGTGAAAACCAATTCATTTATATGGAAACTGTAAAAAGGGGATTATATTTGTATGAGTAAATGTGAATGAATAGTAAGTGTATCTAGAATGGTTGATGTCCATGTCATTGATTGTGCCCACTCTCTATAGGGGAGGAAGACAGTCAATAGAGTGGTATACGTTGTCTTGGAGCATAAGTTGCAAATTCGTATCAATTCGTGTAAATGGAATCCATAACATTCTGAATCACCATAGTGTAAAGCAAGAGAGCAAACACCCTCTTTCCTCTAGTGACACTTCGTAATTTCAATTCTTGTGTGTGACATCGCCATAATAGTATTTTACAGTAAGAAATTAGTTCAAAACAAATGATTTCAATCCTAATCCAAACAGTCTCTGGACTAGTTTAGCAACCTATCATTCCCTGTGGATTCGATCCCACTTACCCTATCTATATAGTGTTTTTGGGTTATATTTTTGATACTCATATGACTGGGTCCATCAAAATGGCGCCGTTGCCGGGGAATGGCAGCGTTTGTTAAAGTAGTTTGGATTAACTGTTTCTGTAAATATCCTTGTTTATAGTAGCTAGTTAATTTTGTTTTTAGTTTAGTTTAATTTTCAGTATTTTTCATTTTTCTTTAACATTCTGAACAGCAAAGTTCAGAATCTTCACGTGTGTGTGTATCTCAGGTATATGCATACTCGTTACTCAGGGCGAACTTCTCTATTGCAATACGAAACAGAAATTGAAAGGACTGCTCGCTCATTAAGGAAGCTACACAGAGGTTATTGGCCTAGTGGAGAGACCAGTGGTAATCCGAGCACGCTGGAGACATCTGATTCAGAAGAGCAATCCATACATTCAGAGGAACCTGAAAGTGACACCGAACCCATTGTAAACATGGGAGATGATAGGAGGACTGTGGAGTCTCACTACAGACCGGGTGATGTTCCTGATATGTCACCGATACTTTATCCTGAAATTGAGAATGAACCGGAAATAAAGACTCACTTATTCAGCATCATTCCTCATTTTCATGGAACAAAGAGCGAGGAACCATACGATCACCTAGCAGAATTTTCAGCAATATGCAAAGCTAACAGAGTGCAAAGACTACCCGTAGATACTCTCAAACTACGATTGTTCCCGTTCTCTCTTAAAGACAAAGCAAAGCACTGGTTCACGTCTCTACCTGCTAACAGTATTCGTAACTGGGAGGAGATGAAGAGGGCTTTCCTCAACGAGTTTTATTCGATTAGTAAGACCACTGAAAAGAGGAATAGCATTACCAGTTTCAAGCAAAAGCCGGGGGAACAATTTCATGAGGCTTTCGAGCGACTGAATGAGATGTTACGGGCATGTCCACATCATGAGGTACCCAAGTGGATGTTGGTGAAGAACTTTTTCGATGGTATCAGCCAAGAGAGCAGAAATATGATTATCGCAGCCTCGGGGGGTACATTCTTGGCCAAAGAGCATGATGAGGCATGGGATTTGTTGGCACAGTTAGCTAAGGGGTCAAAGGTGCAAGCCGGGTCTGAAACGCCAATTGGAGTTCAAGTATTGGGAATTGACAATTCTTGGAAAAGGGACGTCACAACGAATATGGAAGCTCTTAGCAAGAAGTTGGATGTTTTGATGAAAAAGGAGCAGATGGAACAGCGTTTACCGGTGATGTGTGTCACTTGTGGGGAGTACACTCACACTTCAGAATTTTGCTATCATGTGCAAGGCGAGCAAGCAAGTGAGATCTCGGGTTTTCGACCAAGGCAAGATAGGTTTGACCCTCATTCAGAAACTTATAATCCTGGATGGAGGCGTCATCCTAACTTTCGTTGGAGAGATGATCAAAGAGCAGAGGAGTATCCAAAACCCAGATTTGATCAAGGGAACCGGTACCCACAGGGTAGGAATTTTTATGGTGGTACATCATCGGGTACTAAGGAAGAAAAGGAACCAGTTGTTCATGAAGCTCCTAAGGATTCAAAGATGGATCAGCTTATGGATTACCTAAAGCAACAATCTTATGTGCAGACGAAGTCAATGGCCAGTCTAGAGAAGCAAATGGGGCAGATCGCAGATCAGCTTACGAAAAGAGATGAAGGAAGATTACCGAGCAATACCCAAATCAATCCGTCTCATTCAAAAGGCAAAGAAAAGCAATCGGTACATGAGGTGGAAGAGTTGAACGAAGTGAGTGAGTTGCAGAAAGTTACTACCTTGCGAAGTGGGAAGAAGGTTGATAACAAAGTTGTGATGCCGGAAATGGAGGATGAAGATAGTGATGTTGAGGAAACTATAGATAATGGGAAGGAAGTTCCACATTCAGAATCTGAGAAGGAGGTAAAGTTGAAGAAGCAAGTTCAGTTTGAGGAGGTTGTGGTACAAAAAGAAGAGCAGCCAAAGCCTGAACCGACACCTCCATACCCATCAGCTCTAGAGGACCCGAATAGACCAATGTATGGGAAGAAAGGGCCACAGCTAGAGGATCTATGGGACACATTCAATCAGGTAAGGATCAACATTCCACTGGTGAAAGCATTGCAGCAAATTCCGGCATATGCAAAGTTCTTGAAAGATTTGTGCACTCAGAAGCGCAAGTATCCTACGGTATTGCCAAAGCAAATTCACCTCACGGAGCAGGTAAGTGCAGTAGTTTCAAGTTCATTGCCACCCAAGCTTAAGGATCCAGGTTCACCTCTTATCTCTGTTACTATAGGTGATATCAGAATTAAAAAAGCATTGCTAGATTTGGGAGCAAGTGTTAACATACTCCCTGGAAACTTATTCGATCAGCACGATTTAGGAAGCTTAACACCCACAGATGTGGTGTTACAATTAGCTGATCGATCCACTAAGATTCCAAGGGGCATGTTAACCGATGTGATTGTAAAAGTTGAGGATTTCTATTACCCGGTGGACTTTCTTGTGTTAGATTCAGATCAAAGAAGTCGGGATAACCAGCCCGCAATTATTTTGGGTAGGCCATTTTTGGCCACTGTTAATGCCCAAATTAATTGTAGGACCGGTGCCTTGGACTTAGCCTTCGGGAATAGAAAGTTGAAGTTAAATGTTTTCAATGCTGTTTCTAATGTTTCTGATGATTCAGAGTGCTATTTTATAGATTATCTTGATGAGTTAGCAGGATCACAGACATCGCTCATGACTAGCAGGGATGAGTTGGGATATGCATTGTCATGCCAAGAGAATGAAAAGGTTGGTTTGGGTTGGTTGATGAGCTTAGAAGAGATGTTTGGAGGAACAAAGCCGAGTAAGCAACCTCCATGGTCAATCAAGTTTGAGAAGCTACCAGAAAATCTACCGGAGTCGAACAAACCATCTTTGGAGCAGGCTCCTACACTGGAACTCAAGGCCTTACCCACACATCTCAAATATGTATTTCTGGGGGCACAAGAGAGTTTCCCAGTGATTATAGCTTCGGATTTGACAAAAGAGGAAGAGGAGGCACTGATTGAAGTTTTGGGAAAGCATAAGGCAGCTATGGGTTGGACAATCTCTGATCTAAAAGGGATAAGTCCTACCATTTGCATGCACAGAATTATCACGGAGGCTGATAGTAAACCATCAAGGGATGCACAACGGAGACTCAACCCAAACCTGAGAGAAGTGGTAAAAAAGGAGGTGTTGAAGTGGTTAGATGCGGGTATCATTTACCCCATTTCTGATAGTCAGTGGGTCAGTCCTACACAGACCGTGCCCAAGAAGTCGGGGGTAACAGTGATAAACACCGAAGATGGGCAGATTGCAACCAGACCAGTAACAGGTTGGAGGGTCTGCATAGACTATAGGAAGTTGAATGCAGCCACATCAAAGGATCACTTCCCGTTACCTTTCATAGATCAGATAGTTGAGAAGCTGGCAGGCCAGAAGTACTATTGTTTTCTAGATGGATATTCAGGGTACAATCAGATTCCTATCCACCCTGATGACCAGGAAAAGACCACGTTCACGTGCCCTTACGGGACATTCGCCTATAGACGGATGCCATTTGGGTTGTGTAACGCTCCTGCCACGTTTCAACGTTGCATGATGGCGATATTCTCAGATATGGTAGGAGGCTCGCTAGAGATTTTTATGGATGATTTCTCTATCTTTGATAAGACGTTTGAGGGTTGTTTGTACCATTTGGAGCAAGTCTTGAAAAGATGCACCGAAACGAATTTGGTGCTGAGTTGGGAGAAGAGCCACTTCAGCCACTTCATGGTCAAGGAGGGTATTGTCTTAGGCCACGTAGTTTCTGAGAAAGGTATGGAAGTGGACAAGGCAAAAATTCAGCTTATTTCATCTTTGCCACCACCAACCAGTGTTAAAGGGGTGAGATCGTTCTTGGGGCACGCGGGATTCTATAGAAGATTTATCAAGGATTTCAGCACCATTTCCAAGCCGTTGTGTAATCTTTTAGCTAAGGATGCTGAATTTGTGTTTGATGAAGCATGCCTAAAAGCATTTGAGCTATTAAAGGCTAAGCTTACGGATGCTCCCATTTTGCAGTCACCTGATTGGACGAAGCCATTCGAAATTATGTGTGATGCAAGTGACTTCGCGGTGGGAGCAGTGCTGGGACAGAGGGTTGATAAGAAGCCGGTTGTGATT
>JAANYP010000117.1:0-76890 GCA_020465985.1 Centrapalus pauciflorus
GTAGAAGCAGCTTGAGTTTCTAGGCTAACAGCTTGAGAAGCTGTTGGGACTGCTAGCCTAGAAGATGGAGTTGTTGATGCTGCTTGGACTGTTGGAGTTGGAGCTGCTTGGACTGGTTGAGGAACTTCCTGATTCTCCCCCTTTTTGGAAGCATTGGTTTGGTCAGAAGGACCTACAACCTTTGCCACATGGGTTTGAATCAACTGCTCTAGTTTGATGAGCTTATTTCCACAAAGAGTAAACCCTTTGTGTAGATTAGCCAGTTTCTGATTGTGAGCAGCTTCTGCCTGTTTGAGTGCATGAATTTGTGCGCCCTGTGCAGCAATGATGGACATTTGGTATTCCAACATTGTTACAACAGGTTTCAGCTTTAGATCCGTTAAGAGCATCAGTTGCAGGCTAGTCTCAAGATCAGATAACACCAGGGGTGTTTGTGGTCTATCACTGACATTAACACCAGAAGTAGAAACCTCTGGGCCCCTCTTTTCTTGGTACTGGGGACTTCCAGCTCGTGTTTGCACACTTGCTGTTGCCATGGGTGTGGTCTTAGAGATGTTGGCCCTGTCCTGTGCCTCTTGTGCAGAGACATTAGTAGTGCCAGCCACAAAACCCATATGAACAGTCTCAGAAGAGATGTTCACCTCCTGATTGAGGTTGGGAGTGTCCTCAATTGGTTCCCTTTGGATATTCTGTGCAGAAGGATTCTCCTGCACAGGGATATATGGCTCTTGTCTAAGGGAGGAGGAGGAAGGAGCTCCTCGTCCCCTTTTCCTTTTATATAAGTATTGTAGTGGGCGTTTGGGCTGTACAAAAGGATCAGAGGGAATATGTGTATCATGAGGAGTGGGTTGGGGTCCTGGGGTTGAAGCAGTAATGTTAGGCTGTGTCTGCTCAGGCCCCTCTCCTCTGTTTCTTGTGATGATGTTCATCATGGCAGAGGGCAATGGAGCATCTATACTGACAAAATTGGCACTTGGCTTTATCAGCCTTTTGATTGAAGATAGTGAGTGCCTATGGGAAACATGTATCCTCTTATGTAAATTAGAAGTAGTGCAGGTGTGTGCAATTATTTTTGCCAAAAATCGAGGATACATCAAAAATTTCCCATTCTTCAGGGAATGATGCCTTAACATTCCTTGAAAGATCATATTTGAAAAATTGAACTGTTGGCCAGTAGAAAAGCACACTAAGGCAGTGGCAATATTTGAAGAAAATTCAGACCAACCAGTTCTTTTGGGGCTTAAACATTGCTGAATAATATGCACAAGGTATTTCCATTTAGGAGAAAAATGTGCTTTCAAGAAAGTAAAAGAATCAGCAGGACCCCTATATCCGATATTTTGAAGACCAAAGTGTAAAGCAGTAAGAGATAGGTCTTTTATACCTGTGGCATCTTGAAGATGCAGATGATGTCTGATGGACTCCTCGGTGATATTGATGGTAGTACCATCGATTTTGGAAGTCAGGGTAGGCACTCCATTGATGGTTTGAACATAGGCATGATTCCAGAATTGCTCAATATGAGATAAGTATATAGTGGGGTTGATATTGAGGGCATAGTGGATATGGGAGTGCCTGAGGAAGTCCATCATCTCATGGAACGGTTGAAGGTCAGTGTGTTTCAGGGTGTATGGGAGGCAGTTGTGTTCTTTTACGAACTCCATTGATCAAGAAACGACGGATTGGGGTTTAGGGTTTGAAAAGAGTGTGTGTATCGTTCAGAGAGAAAACAGAAGGTCGTGGAAGAAGATGTAACTGGTAGTTACAACTGAACGAAACTGGGACCTTTAAAGGTTTCGAAAAGGTTAGGTCCCGCGCACACACTTGGAAAATTACCTAAATACCCTGCACACTTTGACAGATCAAGTGAAAATAACTAGCAGTCCGAGAAAATGAACTAGCAGCATGAGAAAAGACTCATGCTGTTAGTGTAAATTTGTGCAAATTTTCAATGGAACAGTGTCTCCCCCTTAAATTAGCATATTGAGTCGATAATAATGAAAACCAATTAATCCATGTTTACCATACCAATATTTGATATTAGGAAAGTGAACCTTCCCACATCAAAAGGTTTTGTAAATAGATCAGCTAGCTGATCATCTGTATGTATTTTGGTAACTTGGATTAACTTCATTTCATTACAATCTCTGATGAAGTGAAATCTGATTTCTATATGCTTGGTTTTTGGGAATTTCACTGGGTTTTGCACAATGCTAATGGCACGTGAATTGTCAATATAAATAGGAGTGGATAAGAAATTCATACCATAGTCTCTTAGCTGATTTTGAATCCACATTACCTGGGAGCAGCAGCTTGCAGCTGCTACGTATTCTGCTTCAGTGGATGATGTGGAGACAGTTGTTTGTTTCTTGCATTGCCAAGAGACCAGTCTTGCTCCTAAGTATTGACATCCACCAGTTGTGGATTTTCTGTCAATGTTTCAACCACCATAGTCACTGTCAGAATATGCAGTTAGTTCAAAAGGAGAGTCTTTGGGATACCAGAGGCCTAAATGTGGTTGGCCTTTAAGGTATCTGAAAATTCTCTTAACAGCAACCAAGTGAGAATCCTTTGGTGAACATTGAAACCTGGCACACACACAAACAGCAAACATTATATCAGGTCTAGAAGATGTTAGATACATGAGAGATCCTATAAGGGATCTGTATAGATGAATGTCCACATCTATGCCGTCTTTGTCTGTATGAAGCTGTTTATGAGGATCCATTGGAGTGCTTGAAACCTTTGTGTCTTGATAGCCAAACTTTTCCAGTATGTCTTTGACATACTTTGATTGACTTATGAATAGACCAGTAGGCTTCTGTTTGACCTGCAGCCCTAGAAAGAATGTGAGTTCCCCCATTGAACTCATTTGAAACGTTTTGTGCATTAGGGCCTCAAAATCTTTGCACAACTTATCATTAGTTGAGCCAAAAATGATGTCATCAACATAGATCTGGACAAGAAGAATCTCAGCTTTGATGGATTTAGTGAAAAGTGTTTTGTCCAGAGTGCCTCTCTTGAATCCATTCTGTGGAAGATATGATGACAGTGTGTCATACCATGCTCTGGGGGCTTGGTGAAGACCATAGAGAGCTTTGTCTAGCTTGTACACCCTGTCTGGATACTTGTAGTCTTCAAAACCAGGAGGTTGACACACATAAACTTCCTCTTCAATTGTCCCATACAGGAAAGCAGACTTAACATCCATTTGATACACTTTAAATCCTTTGAAACTTGCATATGCTAGAAATAGTCTGATGGCTTCAATTCTTGCTACTGGAGCAAAGACATCATCATAATCTATTCCTTCGTCTTGAGTGTACCCTTGTGCTACTAGTCTTGCTTTGTTCTTGATGACTATCCCTCTCTCATCCTTCTTGTTTCTGAACACCCATCTTGTACCTATTGCTCTCTTACCTTTAGGAAGATCCACCAGAGTCCATACATTCTGAATTTTGAACTGTAAAAGCTCTTCTTGCATAGCTTCAATCCAGGATGAATATTTTAGTGCTTCTGATGCCTTTTTGGGTTCTAGTTGAGACATGAAACAGGCATGTTCAAAAGCAGCTAGACTGAATTCAGGAACTGCTTGTTCAGCAGCAGCAGTCTCATTGTGAACCATCTTCCTTGTTTGAACAGGAGTGCTTGGATCACCCAGTATTTGATGGAGAGGGTGATACTTATGAACTCTTAGTGTGGGCTCTCTCTCTGTTTGGAAGGATGTTCCAAGGTTTGTGTCATCTCCATCAGAACCAGTGAATGGTTCAGTTTCTGGAACAGTTTGAGTTTCTAGGCTAACAGCTTGAGAAGCTGTTGGGACTGCTAGCCTAGAAACTGGAGCTGTTTCCTTTTGTGTTTGAGCTGTGTTGTCAGGACTTGGGAATGGCACTTCAGTGTCTGGATTTGCATCATGTTGAGTGCTCAGGACCCCTGGAGGATCACATGACAGAAGTGGTAGAGTGGTGAAATCATCCCAACTTGTTGAATCTGCAACAGTCTGAAACTTTGTGCCAACAGCATGAGAAATTGTATTGGCAGCATGAGAATTTGTGTTAGCAGCTTCAACCCTGTATGCATCAGCTTCTGTAGTAAACTCAGCAAAGCTCAGAGAATTTGTTAGTGAATCTAAATCAAATAACCAATCAGGACCAGTGCCTTTGATGTTAGCAGTATTTTCATTAAATTCAACATTGGCACTTTCTTCAATTGTTTTAGACACTCTGTTGTATACTCTATAGGCTTTGCTTTGAATTGAGTATCCTATAAAAAAATCCTTCTTCAGCCTTACTCTCAAACTTCCCTAAGTGAGTCTTAGTGTGAAGAATAGTACATGGGCATCCAAAAGGCTTGAAGAAAGCTATTAGGGGACTTCTGTTGTGAAATAGCTCATAGGGAGTTTTCCCTTGTGATTGAACTACTTGAACCCTATTTAGAACATAACAGGCTGTATTAACAGCTTCTGCCCAGAAAGTCATAGGCAGATTGGAATCAGCTAACATTGTTCTAGCAGCCTCAATTAATGTTCTATTCTTTCTTTCAGCTACACCATTTTGCTGGGGTGTTCTTGGTGCACTATATTGTCTAGCAATACCTTTGGACTCACAGAAACTGTTTAGAATTTGATTTTTAAATTCAGTTCCATTGTCTGATCTGATCACCTTAACTTTGGAATTGGATTGGTTTTCTATCTTAAGGATAAAAGACTTAACAAGCTCAGCAGTTTCATCTTTGGACCTAAGAAAGTAAACCCAAGTAAATCTGGTGAAATCATCAACAATGACTAAACAGTATGCCCTTTTATTCAAACTCAAAACAGATGTTGGACCAAATAGATCCATATGTAACAGCTGAAGAACAGATGAGATTGAATTTACTTCTTTGGCCTTATGAGAAGTTTTGTGTTTCTTACCTTTAAGACATGCTACACAATGATCATCACAAATGAACTCCTTTTGTGGTAAACCTCTTACCAGATTCTTTTTAACTAACTCATTCATGGACTTGAAGTTCATGTGACACATCCTTCTATGCCAAAGAGCAGACTCATTTGATGATGCGTTGGATATTAAACAGCTTAAAGTATTTGATTTAGTCAAAAGAGCTGTGTCTAGGCAGTAAACATTGTCCTTTCTTGGTGTTCTAAGTAAAACAAGATTTTCAGGAATTTTGAAATCCTTTGAAAGAACAATGCACTCAGAATCTGTGAAAAGAACAATGTTTTGTTTGTCACAGATTTGAGAGACACTCAATAAATTGTACTTAAGCTGTTCAACATACAAAACATCATGGAATGTCATGTTGCCTGCATTTACAGTACCTTTACCTGTAACCTTACCTCCTTTTGAGTTGCCTTAAAATGCAACAAAACCTCCATCAAAGCCTTTGAAATTCGACAAGCATTCAGAATTGCCTGTCATGTGCCTAGAGCATCCACTGTCCAGATGCCATCTTGTCCTATGAGGAGACCTGTGGTTGCCCTGCACAAATAACAGCTTAGTTAGTAGTGGAGTAAACCCAAACCAAATTGGTTTTGGGTTGGCCTTGTACATTGACATAACTAAAAACTGTTTTTGACTTCTTATATTTGGTGAGATCTACTGATGGAGTCTTTGGAGAGTATTTAGTGATAATATGAGGTATCCAACTATTTTGATCATCTTTTCTTCTGACAGTCTCAGATGATTCACTAGCAGCTCCAGTTTGATGCTCAGCAGCTTGAGCTGTGTTTGTAGTGCTAACAGTTTCAGTTTTTGCACTAACAGCATCAGATTTTGACTTAGCAGCCTGATCTTTTGCATTAGCAGTTTGAGCAACAGATTTGTCCTTGACACACCATATTTGTTTAAAACTTGATTTAGGCTTTGCCAAAACTTGTTTTTGATGTGTGGACGGTTTTTTATTAACTTTTGAGAATCTGTGATCAACTGTTCTCTTTGGAGCTGCTGTGGAAGGTTTCACTTTTGAGTGCTTTGCCTGTTTAGGATTTGATTTTGTGTGATGCACAGGCTGTTTTGCAACAGCTGGTTTGTAAAAACAATCCTTGGCTAAATGATTCTTCCATCCACAGTGAAAGCATTTTTTGACAGTTTGAATTGGAGCACCAGACTTTTCTGTCAATTTCTGGTTCTTGTTTCTCTGGTTTCCTCTTACCTGATGTTGTTTAGGAAACTTTTGAACACCATGCTTTTGGCATGTGCAGATAGAAACAGTTTTACCTCTTTGAGTTCCTTTTGATGAAGATGCAGTGTTACAGTTAGAATGTACAGAAACTTGTGGAGTAGCATTGCATACACTCATCTTCTCTTTTCCTTTCTTACTAGGAACTTGAACTTCTATGGGTGCACTCTTTGTGTCACAGTCTTTATTTTGACTCTTATCTTCCTTTGGTTCAGGACTGCTATCAAGGATAGGATCTACAATAGTCATAGACTCATCTAATGGTTCATTGACAAGTCTATCAGCAACTTCACTCATTGGATGAATGTACTTGTTATTATATGGAGGTGGAGTAGCTCTGTATCCTATTCCTTCTTTGGGATTGACCTGAGATTTGACTCTATCTTTGAATTGAACTTCCATTAGGTGTTCTAGCTTTTGATTTGCTAACTTGAAGTTACCTAAATCTATGTTAACAGATTCCAGTTTCTCATTAGCCTCTAACACCTTCTGTTCAGATTCTTCTACCTTTTTATTCAAAGAAAGATTCTATTTTCTTATTGAGTTCCTTTTTCTCCCATTCATGATAGTTTCTATCATACCCCATTTGAAGCTCATTATCCTTATAGTCATTGATCTGTTTTTCCAGATCTTCTATGGCTTGCATATATTCATATCTCCTTTCTTCCATCTTAGCTAGAGTTTTGCACATGCTCTCATTATGATCTCTGTACTTTTTAACCATATTTTGCATGATTGAGAGCAGAGTTTAGAGTTTACCTCAGATGGTAGTTCAGTTGAGGAGACATTTGAGGTTTCTGCCATAAGTGCTTGATTTTGGAATTCTTCCTCTGTCTGATCACTCCAGTCAAACACATTGTCTTCTTGAGAGACAAGTGCTGTTGATGAGGAAGCTTGGATGGGCTGTGAAGTCCTTGATGGCTGTTGACCTTGAGATCTACATTCTCTGGCAAAGTGACCAAGCTTATGGCATTTATAGCATTCCACTTTTGATTTATCAAAAGATGGTTTGCCATCTGTTTTGGCTTGAAAGTTGGTCCTTCCAGTTTTTTTCAGGAATCTTTTGGCTCTCATGGTCAGCATTGCATGTTGCCACTTTAAATCCATCTCTTCAAGATCATCAGGATGAATTTGTTCCAAGTCTTCAACATTTAGAGCAAATAATCCATCATTGGCAACAAAAGCTTCATAATGAGTTTCAGCAGAATTGCCATCACCACCTGAAAAAGAATCACCGTTATTAGATTTTTCAGAGGACAAAAGAGCAGTGTTGTGATTATAAGAAAAGGATTTCTTTTTAGCATCAATTTCAGTCTCAAACACTCTTAGACTGTTGTATAGATCATCCAATTCTATCTCATCAAGTGTGTCTTTTGTTCTCCACTGTGCAACATAGACTGTCCATTCTTCTCCAAGAGATCTGAGAAACTTTCTGTTGACCTCATCTTGATCCAGATTGACCCTTGCACTTTCCAGTTCACTTATCAGTTTGTTGAACCTGTCAAAGATTTGAGTGAGGTTTTCATTCTTGCCACCAGAAAAGTTTTCATACTGCTGTTTCAAGAGGTCCTTTTGATTTCTCTTGGTACTTGCATTACCAGCAAACCTCTTCTCTAAGGCATTCCAAAGAGAGTGAGCAGTATAAAACTTTTTAAACTGATGTTGATAAGCATTAGGAATGGCTATTTGTAATAATGTGAGTGCTTTCACTTCATTCATTCTAGCCTTCCTTTCAAGTTCAGTTTTTGGAGGAGTTTTGACTGTTTTTCCCTCAGCATCAAGTTCTGGATCAACTGCAGGAGGGAATTCAACAGCTTCCCATATGGCATAATCAATGAATTGAATATGCTGTTGAATCCTGAGTTTCCACATCTCAAACTCAGTGGGCTTGAGCATAGGCACTTTGAGTCCTTGCCCAGATCCACTGCTGCTATTTTCAAATTCCATTGAAAAAGATTAAAAATTTGAAAGAAAGTTTTCGACTTTGAAAAACAAAGAACGACCTGTGGCTCTGATACCACTTGTCAGGAACTAAACTTATGAAAATTATGAATAACCAAGATTAACTGATTTGAATTTATCAGAGTATAAATCAATAATCTTGCTTTGAATCAAAGTTTAATTAAGAAGTTTGCGGAATAACACTTAATTATTTTGACAAAAACTTTCAGAATCAATAATAGCATAAAACATAAGAAGTAATCAAGACTGTTTGTATTGCTGAATTCAATGATTACAATCACCTCTAATCTGTTTTGATTAGACGAAGAACACAAACTGTTCTTAGGGTTTTACAACCTTAGAGGCTTAAGAAAACTTAAACAATAAAGCAATTACAGACTCAAAATATGCAGAAAACTCTTATACAATAGAAAAACCTATTCTATGTATTTATATTGCTTTATAGACGTGTTTCCTTGAAGGACTATGACTTCTCTGATAGTAGATATGCTGGAATCTTCGTGTAGATATCTTCCCTGAAAATCAGCACATTCTGTTTATGAAACTGTTGAGCAGCTTGAATGACTTGACAGCATGAACTGAGCAGCTTGAGTTGTTTTGCTCTGGCAGCAAGAACTTTTACACTGGCAGCTCGAGTTTCTTCAACTAGCAGCATGAACTTTGTACTTACATGAAAAATCTACTAACAGTCTGAGAAGTCTAAACTAACAGCTTGAGTATACTTAAACTATTTCCCAACAGGTTATTTATTATTTATTATATAACAAATGTTCCAAAAATGTTTTAAATTTTTTTCCTAAAAAATATTGAAAAAACCAAACTTTTCTGAGAACCAAATAGAAATAAACTAATTTTGTATTATTCAAAAGTATATTTTTTTGATCGGCTACCAAATTAGTCGGTAAACACACAACCACTAAAACAAAAAGTTTGAAAATAATATTTAATTTAATTCATCAAAAATTTAAATATTAAATAAAGAATTAAAGTAAATCATTTAATTTATTGATATATTTTAATACTTAAAATATAAAATCTAATAAATTCATAGTACAAAACACCCTACTAATCTAGAAAGACAATTTGAATTTAATTTTAATAATACATTAAAAAAAGTAAATTACAAAAATGGTTCCTATGGTTTGGGAGTTATTACAGTTGTAGTCCCTCAAGCTTTTTTATTACACCAAAGGTACCAAGAACACAAAACTTTTACATAAAGGGTCCATCTATCTAACATTCATTAACTTTGAGTGTTAGTGAGAATGGTATTCTTGTCTTTTTGCCCCTCAAGGACCATCTATGTGGTCATGTTAGTTCATTTGTTTGTGCTTGTATCTATTTGATATTGTATCAAATTTTGTGTAGTCAAACTTTAGGTTACATTTTACTTTTGACTACAAATCAAATTTTTTGTCTAACTTTTGAACTTATACAATTATGTTTTTTCTCAGCAAAAGAAATAAGCAATTCCGTTCTAATATATTTCTAATAGGTGAAGAACAAATGAAACAAGAAGGTGGACTGATTCAAATACACATTGACAAAATGACATTTGATCTAATAATTTCTAGGAAAACTAAAGCATTTGGCTTGATATGGATTCACTAATTTTTTTATGACATTTTGAAGTTCATACTTAAAGATTAACATTAACTTAATGTCCATCTAATGGTGAAATGTTGCTCACAACTACAATATTCTTCATTTACGGTTATTGGAGAATTAATCATATAATACTAAACGAAATGCTATGAAAACTATTTGTTGTCTCCACCGCTTTGCGTAGATACACTACTAGTGTGTGTGTGTGTGTGTGTGTATTCAGTACATAATGATTTCTAATAAATAATTTTGCTCGCCCAAGAATAAAGTCCTGGCTATGCTACTGCATACATGTACATATATACAAAAACTTATATATGCATATGGACTTTAAATGAATATGAATGCACACAATTTTGATGTGAATGTAAATTTAATATATTTATTTATAAATAATATTGTAAACGCACCGAATGAATAAGAACATGGTATGTTTTGATAATAATAGATCTAGGTGAATCACAACATTAACACACACATCTCTTTTATTGAATGATTGAATTTGCTCTGAACATGAAATACAAAGATGAAATGGCAAACTCTTGGATAGGAATTTTCCTATTTATACTAACCTAATATCTAACTATTATCTAATTACATGATTGATCCCAGACTTCTATATATATACAATTCTAATTGATTTCAACTCTATATATTTGTTCCTAACAATCTCCCCCATAGAGAAGAAAGCATCTAAACAAAGTAAATGTCTTCAAGATTTTAAAAACTTGATCTTCAAAACTTTTCTCTTTTCTTCTCTTCTATATCTGAATCTTCAAAGAAACTTTCATTTTCATTGACTCTCTCTGATCTTCATATCTCTTCTTCTTTGATCTTCTCTTTTCTTATGAATAGACTCTCCCCCTTGAATCATGAATAAACTTTGATTCTTTCCCTTGATCAAATAAAGACAACATATCATCTGTCATCTTGAACTCATCTGCAATTGTCACAATTGTCTTCAGTAGTTGTTGTAAATGCTTCAAAATATTCAGCAATTGGCTCTAAAATACAATGTTTCTCCCCCTCATGATGATCATAAGAATTATGAACATCATGCATAATCTTCAGAGACACAATTGCAGTGAACTTACAATTGCAGACATGAATACAGACAGAAATACAACAACAATTACAACTCAGAAATATTACAAATTTTCTCTCTACCCATCAAAATGAAATCCTCTCTTGCAAATATGTCCTCTCCCCCTATTCTGAACAAATTTATCACTCCCCATCAAATGGCTACTCTCTCCTTACAGAAACAAACAAAGTCAAAGCTTTTCAACTTGACTTGAGAAAAATGTAACACATCCATTCATAAGTTAGCGAGTCCAGGTCCACATAGGATTCCTGTTTGCACAACAGACATAATCTATGTGACCTACTTTCAGCGCTTGCGTGATGTTAACACTGGTAAGATTTCCAAATAATCATCATGAAATCCTTTATCATGAAAGAATCACTCGTATTTGTTCCGGCTTAGTCACTTTGGACTAGCAGTTTATAGTCACGCAGACTGTTAGACTCGATGTGTCCTAAAAGTGTATATAATAAGCTCTAGACACAATGTGCATCAAATGAAATTGGAGACCGGAGCAAATATCTTCCTTAATTCAATATCAATAATATCCAAATGATATATCGATAGAAATGTGCTATATCTCCGTGATTCTTGAAACAGAAATATTATGAGAGATAACTGAGTGGTTGGTGGGGTTAAGTGCATGCGTCACTAGGTCCATGACGTCTTTTTCAATATCAAGTCACATAGGGCTTGATAGATTTTGAGGTTTACCCAGCCGACACAGTGTAAGTAGGATTTTCTTTTCTTCAAATCCTTTCTCAACTCGTAGATCTCAGCATTTTTCAACTAAGCGCCCTCCGGCTCACTTTTGAGAAATACAAGACAATCAGCTTCATAGTGAAAGCATGATCTGATGCACCGCCATCTCCTTTCAATATACCCCTCTCATTTACATTTTACCTTTGCTCCACCCTGTCAGTATCCCGTGATAACTGACACTTCTCAACTAATAGACTTAAAGAACCCTCACCCACACAAACTATAGTTGGTTTCCTTCTTGGGTAGGTCTTCCGGTTCTGGTTAGACCATAGAATCGATATTTATGCCTATCACACAAAGTAGGTGCAAAATCGGAGTCAACAGAAAGATTTTCAGCTTTGAAGCTCAAGGGATATCGAAGAGGTTATATTCAGATAATATGGGAGATATCAGAATGAAATAGAAAATCAGATATATGATATGAAAAGAATCAGAATTTCTTGTAAGAATTAGCACTTGGGAGATAACGGGAGAATCCAGTATAAATTGGAAGCATTGTAACAAAGAGAATCTCAGAAGAAATGAGATTATGAAAATCAAAGAGATTAGATCAATAAATCTCAATGATATATTCAGAGAATCAGACAAATATTTCTTTTCATCTCAAAACTTCTTTTTATGTGTGTATCAAATATTTTCGTGAAAAATCACACACAGTTTTCAAAAAATGACATCGTCAAAGTATCTGAAACTCCCCCTGGAAATAAGCACAAAAAGTTAGTCAACTCATGGAAAGTAAAAGTGGAGCGAAAAATTATGAAAATAAAACTCCCTCTTTGGAAATTTCAGCTTCGGAGTTGAATTCAGGGCATGAATTCCAGTAAAATTTGTCTCTCAGACTCGGGTTCTAATCGGGTTTCAGTCTGAAGTAACTGAAAATCATTAGCTTGGGTTCTGTACTGAAAAGTACAAAATCCATTTCTAATGAAGACTGGGTTCTTGTCTGAATTGAATAAAAACCATTTTGAGTTGAAGCATGGGTCTTGACCCGAAGTAATCAAGAGCCTATTAAAGTAAAGAACGGGTCCTGAACTGATTTGAACAGGAACCTTTGTGAGATGAAGCCCGGGTTCTAGTTTGTACTAACTAGAAGCTTGATGAGGTGAAGTCTGGGTTCTAGTCTGATATGACTAGAAACCTTTTAAACCTGCAAAATCAAGATGTCTTTGGTATCTAAACTGATTTGGATCCAGACTTGTTAGCACTTTTGGGTACCCATCTTTAAACGAGTTTTGGGACCCACTTAAACTTGGGTTTAGGTACCCATTACAGATTATATCTTTCAGCTTCTTTCTCAAAAGCTGAGAATAAATTTCTTTGAGTATTAGAAAATGGAATATCTGAATTTCTAAAGAAACTTGAACTTGAATGATTAGAATTTTGCGAACTCTTCTTTTTGAAAATCTGTCCGGTTCTTGCCTGTTTCTGATAATACTTGGTGTTTTTCTGTGAAAATGTTATACTGCTTTGGCTTTGAAAAGAACAGCTCATACTGTCTAACAAAATTGTTGATCTAGTTATCCAGTGTGATAGTGGGACCATCATAGACGGTAGACAAAGTATCCCACATCTCCTTTGCAGTCTTCATTTTCTCAACCTTTTTGAACACGTCATCAGGGAGAGAAATAACAAGGTTGTTCCTAGCATTTTGTATCAAGTGCAACCAGCCTTTGGTCTTCATCAGACCATTGAGCTTTTGCCTTCTCAATAGTTCTGAATTCAGGAACAGCTCCTTCAGCAAACAGTAGTTATAGTAGTATCAAAGGTTGGCACATTGGGACCTTCCATTACAATCTCTGGTAGTTGTACAGCAAGATTCTCCAAATAGAGCATCATTTTGCACTTCCAGCCAGAGAAGTTCTGATGATTGAACTTGGGAGGTTTTTCCATTGAACCATTGTCATATTAAGAAGAAGAACTGGCAGCACCGTTGTCCATGGGGGAAATAGGGAGAAACGAGAGATGTAGAGTTAACACACACTCTAAACTACTCGGATACTAGTTGTAGGTCCCAAAAGGTTTCCATAGTATGTTGTTCTAAGCTGTAGAGGGGGGGGGGGGGTGAATACAACTATTTAAAAATTCAACACACTTTCTCAATGTTTGTTTGTATTATCAACAAGTGTTAATTACAAACAAGCTTGAACTGTGGAATGGTTCAAGCTGAGATGACAGATACAACAGATGTTTTCTTAAAACAGTTAAGTGTTATTCCGCAAACTTCTTAATTGGACTTTGATTCAATACAAGGTTATTGGTTTATACTCTGATTAATTCAAACCAGTTAATCTTAGGTAGTGAATTTTGATCTTGACATAAACTTGATGATTAGTGTATTGTTCAGCACCTAGCAGGTTGGGTGGTGATGATGTGTATTATCCTTAAACAATTTATTGCTTTGAACAATTTGTTACTTTGAACTATTTGTCGCCTTGGTTCTATATTATGGCAACCTGCGACATTTGAAATGTGTTACGTTTGGATGTATGTTGCTTGTGTGTTGCACTGTTTAATTTAACCTTTAGGCTAGCGACTCATGTATTACTGCCTCAAGGGTAATTGGCAGGAATTTCTAGGCGGCCTGTGTGGCGCCTCAATCTTTTTGTGCCTTAACCACCCTTAAATTAGGTAAGGTGGTGACTTGGGCCCTTGGATGTTGTTAGTCGATGACATAACCATTCCCGATACTATACCAAGTATTCAAGTTTGTAGAGGTTGACAACTCAACCTTTGCGTTTTGTAAGGCGACAACTCAACCTTTAAATCGGATAAGGTGATAACTCAACCTTTATGTGTTTGTGAGGCTATGACTCAACCTCCGTTTCACGCATGATGCTAGCTTTATATGGCGTGATTGTTTTGTAATAAGTCTATTTTTCTGTATGCTTTGCAATACTCTTTGTTTTGAGATAATACTCATCATGTGAGATGAAGATATCTTAAAACTTAGGCTGTTTTGGGCGTCCCCTTAGCCTTGAGTATTTGTAGCGTTTGTGACATCGACGTTGGTTGACTATTATCATAATATGCGTAATGACTAAAGAAAGAGAGGTTTCATAATTCTGCTTGGATAAGAGCAGTCGTTACATCGGCTCTTGACTGGTACGGGCTAAGTTTCATAATGGCTTTGAGCCTTGATTGGAAGAGAAAGAGGAAAATATTAACATCAGGCGTCCTTTGGCCACACGAAATACTTCCTCAAATTTGTGATGTGCCATGTTCATGGGATTTTTCGACTCTTCTACGCGTTCCAATAGATGTGCACCTCCCCCCAGTACTTGCTCCATATGATAAATGGCCGTCCCACCTGGATGAGAGCTTACCAGTGGGAGACCTACTTGCTTCGTTATTGCGTACAACCAGGTCGCCTGACAGGAGTTTCTTGTGGTTGATGCTTCTGTCATAGTACTGTTTCATTTTAGCCTTCACTGCAGCTTGCTTCACTTGTGCTAATATCTTCTTTCCATCAGTAGTTCCAAGTCCAAATGCCTTTGCACTTCATTTTCCTGCTCGCTGAAAGACACCACTCTTGGTGAAGGAACGTTTATTTCCGCAGGTAGCACCGACTCTGACCCGTAAACAAGGCTAAAAGGGGTTCCACCTATGCTGAACTTTGGTGTTGTGCGAAGTCCCCATAAGACATTGGGAAGTTCTTCGACCCACCCAGTTTTACAGTTGCCCAGGTGTGCTTTCAGCCCCTTCAGAACTTCTCGATTAGCTACCTCCGCCTTACCATTGGCTTGAGGATGTGTAACAGATGTGAAGCGTTGTCCCATCCCCATTTCCTCACACCAGGATTTGAAAGGTTCTTCAACCAACTGCTTTCCATTGTGGCTTACCAAGATTCTGGGAATACCAAAGCCACACACAATATGCTCCCGTACGAAATTTCGCACGTGCTTCCCGATATCTTCTCTAGAAGCTTGGCCTCTATCCATTTAGTGAAGTAATCTACTGCCACTAGGAGGAATTTTACACGTCCAGGAGTTTCAGGGAAAAGACCTATAATATCAGTTTCCCTTTTCGTAAATGGTCATGACGAAGTGATGGGGACCAACTCGTGTTGCGGTTGCCTGGCTGGCCATCGGGGCATGTATTTGGCAAGATGGACACTTCTTGATGTCTTGTATCACATCTTTGAACCTGGAAGGCCAGTAGTAACTCCTAGCCACAATTACCCTTGCACCCGAGTGAATGCCACACGACCCCTTATGTGACTCCTAGATAACGTTCTTGGCCTGGTTTGGTCCCACACACCGAAACCAGGGCCCCAGGTACGATCTGCGATACATGGTGTTGTCTTTAATCGTGAAGTGAGGCACTATGACCCTTATGCTTCGAGCATCCTTTTCATCTCCAGGAAATGCTACACATAGGAGATATTCATAAATAGGTGTCATCCAAGTGGCGTCTTCCTCCAAGATTTCCATAACTTATTTAGCCGCCACTGATCTTTCTTTCAATACCTACACGAGAACTTCTTTTGTAGGTGAGAAAAAGTTATAGTGGCCAGGTTACTTAACACGTCCGCCTTCTTGTTCTTTCCCCTTGGTACCTGAGAAATCTGGCAGCTAGTGAAACCAGCCATCAGGCGCTTTGCTTTGGCAAGTAATCTATCATCTCCTTATCCCTTGCTTCAAAAGAGCCATTGATTTCGTTAGCTACGAATTGAGAATCAACGTACACCTGCAAGTCGTCTAACCCTAGAGAAGTAGTTATGCATAGACCAGCTAGCAAGGCCTCGTATTCAGCCTTCTTATTGGATGCACTAAAGTCGAAACGAAGAGCATACTTGTGCTCTTTCCACTCTGGGTTTGTCGAGATTAACCCAGCTCCTGAACCTTCTGAACGAGACAACCCATCAGTATAAAGGCTCTAGGCACTTGCACCCTTTTCCGAAGCCACTGCGTGTGATAGTGCGCTTGTTTCCACCAGGAAATCAGCCAGTACCTGACCCTTGTAGGCATACCTTTGTTTGAATTCAATGTTGTGTTCTCCCAGCTCTACGGCCTACTTTGCGAGTCTTCCTGAGGTTTTTGGCTTCAAGAAGACCTGTCTAATAGGTTGATCTGTTAGAACCACCACTATATGCGCTTGGAAGTAATGCCTCAACTTCCGAGCCGCATTGACAAGGGCCAAGAACAGCTTTTCAAGAGGCGGGTAATTCAGTTCAGGCCCCTATAACGTTCTGATTATGAAATAGATCGGTGCATGCTTCCTATCCCTTTCAGCAAGTAGGACAGCACTTATCGTTTCATCAGATACCGCCAAGTGCATGATCAGTGTTTCACCTGCAACTAGGGTTGTTATCGATATAAGTTCCGTTATAACCCTTTTCATTTCTTTGTAAGCGGTGTCTGCCTCCTCTGTCCACCTGAAACTTTTTTTCTCCAGAGTGCCTTTGAGCGTCTTTAAAAACGGTAGAGATTTTTCTTGCCGCCTTTGATAGAAAACGACTCAACGCGGCCAACTTCCAATTAAGACTTTGCACTTCCTTGACAGTAGATTGGGGCTTCAAATCTGCGATGGAAAGGGTCTTCTTAGTATTAGCTTTAATAGCATCTCTGGTGATGAGATGCCCCAGGAAATTGCCCTCTTCCACTTCTAACGTGCACTTCTTAGGATTCAGCTTCATAATTACCCTTATTAACGTCTGCAATGTTTCTTCTATATCTCTAAGAAGGGATTCCTCCGCCTTACTCTTAATGACCATATAGTCCACATAAACCTCCAGGTTTCTCCCAATCTGGCCTTCGAAGACTTGATCCACCAGGCGCTAGTATGTGGCTCCCGCATTCTTCAAGCCAAAGGTCATTTTAGTATAACTGGAAAAATCCCTTGGCTCGTGTGAAATGCTATTTTATCTTCATCACTTTCATCCATTTGTAACTGATGATACCCCTTGTATGCATCCAGGAAGCACTTTAGAGGAAACCTCGTAAGGGATTTTACCTTCCAGTCGATCTCAGGTAGCGGGTAGCAATCTTTAGGCACGCTTTGTTAAGATCTTTGAAGTCAATACACATCCTCCAACTGCCTTCTGCCTTGCGAACCATGACTGGGTTCGCCACCCAGGTGTGATACTTGATCTCCCTTAGGATTCCAGCTAGTACAAGCTTAGCGACCTCTTCACAAACCGCCTGGTCTCTTTCCTTTGCCAAAGGCCTTTTCTTTTGGCAGAACGGAGTCGCCTGGGGCCCCACATTTAATGAGTGGGTCGTTTTGATCACCTTTCCTTCTTCGATCTGTAATTTACGTGGAATCACTATCATATCACCTGGGGTCCAGGTAAAGACATCTTTTTTGTTCTTCAAGAAGCTTTCTAATTCAATCCTTGTTGCTCTAGAGAGGTTAGCTCCTATCGACACCAACTGATCAGGGTACTCCTGATTAACTACTACATCCCCCATGATAGATGAGCCCCTTTGAGCCTTCGTCATAGCACTTCCTCCATACGGATACGCTATCCATACTAGAACATCTTCAATGATGACCTCGATCACCGCCAGACCACAATGAGTCATTCCCCCAGGTGGAAAGCTAATCTCTGTACCTTCCGACGAGGACTGTTTGCTTCGCTTTGCAGGGTTTTTCATTCATCGCTCCCACCATGAGGATTACCGCAACAGGCTCCCTTAGCATCAAACCCTCAGGTGCTTTTTTAGCTCCTTCAGTATGCTTGCGCAACTCGATGCATTCAATCGTATGATGCCCATTGTCTTCATGGTACTAACAGTATTCCACCTGGTCTCATTTTTTGGGATCACCTTGCATGCGAGGTGGGGCTTTAAATGACGAGGCCAGCATCTTCGTCACTAGGATTTCTCTTGGGGTTTTAGCAAGGGAGAGGAGAGTATCACTCCTCTTCTACCTGTCCTCTATGCGCCCGTATGGGGCATACTTGTCTTCTCTATCCCGGAGACTTCGGAATGAGTCGTCGTGCTCCCTACCAGAAAAAGGCTTGTGGCTTTTTTCCTCGTATGTTTTCCTGGGGGGTTGGTTCTGGGTGGAAAACTCCTTAGAATGTAAGTGTAAGTCTTTTCCAGGCACTCCTGATAGTGTTGGTACACCTGGTGTGATGACAACAGTCTAGTTTGTTATTGATAGTCAATTGTAATAGATAGGGCCTTATGAATACAAAGTCATGATTATATGTTCATGTTTACGTATTAAGTTCATGATTGTGTATTAAGTTCATGATTGCATGAAAAGTTCATGATTGTATGATTAGTTGATGATTGCATGATAAGTTAATGATTTAGTAGGTATGAACTTATGGCTGATAAGTTCATACGAACTTATATCTGATAACTGCATGGGCTTGAACTTATAAGTTCGTGGGCTTGGGCCATGCATGAACTTAGCAGATATATTATGAATTTTTGTTCAAGAATTCCTTACAACTTCGATAATCACAATGTCAGACGTTTTTGAGAAACAAAAATCGACCAGAGGAGCGATACAATTTGTGGTGTTGATATTCTATCGACTAACATCGTGTTTGGCTCCGTTTTCCCATGTGAGTATTCGTGTTTGATCCATTAGCATGAAACGAGGATTCCACACTCGTTTGATGTCACAATGCCTTGATAGATTTGATAGGGAGGGACCTTACAACTGACATCAGAGCTTTTTCATTGAGTGTTCTTTGTGTTTCGTTGAACACTCAAAGGTTTCTAGGCGTGTTTTCCAGATAAATCACAATTTTTCTCGAGTCTTTATGTTGATTTGAGTAGTTTTCTCATTTGTGATCATCTGAGTTCATTTAGCAAGTGGAATTTATCGTTTTTTGCCTTAAAAACGTTGAAATAATCTGAGTTTTGAGAAAATTCGTTTTTTAGGCGCTTTCACGAACTTCCAGCGCACGGACTTGTCAGAATCTTGGGTTCCACGGACTTGTCAGAACTAGGGTTCTACGAACTTAGCATATTAAGTTCGTACGATCTTGTCTGAACAAGGGTTCTACGAACTTACGTGTTAGGACGAATTTTGTCTTTACGAACTTAATATATAACGAAGTTAATTTCGTAAAACGAATATATTAAATTCGTACGAACTTATTATAAGTCCATACGAAGTTATTTAGAATTCATTTTAAAAAATTAATTGATTAAGTTCGAGAACAAAAGTTAACCTGAATGTCAAGTTTACACAGGTTTATGGAAATGGATCATGAAGTTGGTAAATCGAACTCCCCACCAAACCTCATGAAAATGGACTACTATTGGTGGAAGGACAGGTTTGCAGACTTTGCTCGTTACAATGACATGAGAATGTGGATTCGTATCGACGAAGGATATGTTCCCCCAACTAAGGAACTTGAAGGCATGATGAAAGTTCTCTCTTATCAGCAGATGAAGGAGGAGGATAAGAAGATCTATGAAGTTGAGAATTGAGCATCATCTTCAATCAAGATGTCTCTGCCGCTGGAGATTCTACATACTTTCAAACACCACTGGACCTCGAAAGAACTTTGGGAAGCATTTGAATTAAGGTATGATGGAAATCCACAAGTAAGAAAGGGGAGAACCGACTTGCTGAAGCAACAGTTTGCAATATTCAAGTGTCTGAAGAATGCGAGTTTGGATGAAGTGATCACTCGATTCTATCATCTTTTGACTGAACTGGATAATCACAAAGTTGATTATAAAGAATCAGAGAAGATTGAAAAACTTTTGGATGCTTTACCGTCAAAGTGGGAGATGTACACTACTTTGTTAAAGCATGATCAAGAGATGTTAGATTTGCTTTCTCTTGAGGAAGTAACTGGGATACTGAGAGCTCAAAATTTCAAGATGTAGAAGAAAGAGATAGAATATGATCAGGTGCAAGATCCTGAGATGTACTTTGGTAAGGCTAATCCATTTACTTCAAGTGCAACTAAGTTTCGAGGTACATCATTCTATACTGGGGAACAAGAGGGCATAACAGGAGAAATAGAACAATCTATAGGTAGGCCTTTTTTGGGTTTCTCAAAACCGGTGACCAGCCACAGATTTCTACTTCAGGATTATCAACTCAAGGGTACACAAAGATGCCGATGAGTGGTAAGACTGCTGAGGAGCAACTCAAGCTACTAGCATCGTTTGTAGCAGCATGTGGGAACTGTATTCAGGAGAAGATCAACGATCCGACACTCTGGGAAGAAGACTACAATCAGGTTGATCCTGATGATCTGGAGCAAATGGACCTACAATGGCAACTGGCCATGGTCACACAGAGAGTTAAAAGGTTCATGAATACAACAGGCAGAACTCTAAGTGTGAACAGTGTAGGATTTGACAAATCAATGGTCAAATGCTATAACTGTCAGCGGTTGGGACACTTTGCTAGAGAGTGTCAAATACCTAAGGTGGAAAACTATCAGAACTCAGGACGTTACCAGTTCAGGGAATCAGGGTTCAGTGGCTGGTTTACTCACAAATGTGTCTTCTAACAAACAGTTAAATGACACATATGATTGGAATACACATTCTGAGACAACCACTAGAGCTCTCATGGCTAAAGTGACAGAAGCTGATAAAGAGAAAGATATTAGAGCAGAAGAAGTAAAGAAAGAGGATACTTAGCAGTCCGATTCAGATTCATTGGTACTAGAGAACACTGAGGAGATGACTACTTTAGAGTTTGCAGCGCATATGGCCAACATCGAATCTGACAGGAAAAAGGTAACTCTAAACTTTTCTACTTTACATGATTTATGTGTCTTATGTAATACCCTGAATGATAAATAGAATTTAGTACTAGACACACATTCATCAATGGCTGCTCAAATTCAATCGTTAAAATCTTATAATGCTAGTTTATTAGATGTCAAGGAAGTTCTTAAAGCTAAACTTAAAGTTGATGCTCAATATATGATAGTTCTAAAAGACAAGTTAAGTGAACAATGTGTCGAAATGAACTGATTTATGAGCTTGTAGAATCGCTAATCAAAGAGATCTTCTTGAAAGATGTAGAATTAGCAAAATCTAGAGTTAGGGTAGCTGAGGCAAACAACAAGATTGAAGAGTTTAGGAATTCGTCCTTGACTTTAGGCAAGATCTTAGATTCACAGAGACAGTCTAAGAAGCTGACTGTCCTAGGATATCAAGATATGCCTCCACCCTTCAATAGCAATTACGTACCTATTCCTCAGGATGAGACCATGGAAACATTTAAATCGGAAGAAGAGAAGGTAACTGAGTCAGCTGAAGTGACAACACCTACCCCTCAGGTTAAGAAACAGTACAGTTTGTGCAATTAAGTAGTATGCCAAAACTAGATGAAACTAGATAAGAAAAAAGAAGAAATGAACAAGGCAGTTGATAAGAACAAATAGGATATTAGTGTGACACCTAAGACAAAGAGTGCAATTAAGAAATCAGTTGAGATGTCTTGCTTTAAGTGTCATGAGAAAGGCCATGTTTCTTTAAGTTGTCCCTATTAGAAAACAGAGTCTAACCCGAACAAAGGGAAACAAGAACAACCTACCTTGAAAACAATGCCTTGTGATGTGAGTATGAGTAGTTCTCAAAGTTCATAGAAGAACTCTAGTGTGATGTCATGATTAGGTAGTAGACAAACACCGGTGATTACCAGACAAAATGAAGGACCTAGGAATAATTCACCCAATAGTTTTCCAAGTCAATCAAAGTTTGGCCCTCAAACCATCCTTAGGAATTATACACCAAAGAGGAGTCACAGTCCACTTAGGTCTCATACTCCTAATAAATATCAGATGCCAAGTACATCACAAATTTATCACAATGAGATGTACTTTAACTGAAGTTATTCTAGGGCTGAACAGAAAAGACCAATCCAAAGGCTTAGAGTGGATGTTAATCACTCGAATTCACAACCTGTTCTTGATCAAAAACCCAAGTCACTTGAAAGGAGAGATGGGTATTTGAAAGAAATCACGTTTATGGATGAGAATGGTATTATCAAGCCAGTCATGGCTCTAACTTGTTTTGTTTCATGTGCAGGAGTCAGCTATAGGTCCAAATAACAAATGGTATGTGGATAGTGGTTGCTCTCGACACATGACAGGGGTGAGAAGTCTACTGAAAGACTTCAAAAGCGGGAATAAAGGATTTTTTTCTTTTGCTGGGAATAAAGAAGGTGATATCACTAGATTAGGAATGGTCACTAATGGGAAAATCACTCTCGAGCAAGTCTACTATGTAGAGAAGCTTCATCACAATCTCATTAGTGTCTCTCAAATCTGTGATAGGGAACATTCAGTACACTTTACTGAGGAGGAAGCACTAGTGCTAAAGCCTAGGTTTAAGATTCCTGAAGAGTTGATAATGATGAGGGCTCCAGGAAGAATAGTCAGTATATGATGGAAATGTCCAT
Organism: Centrapalus pauciflorus; assembly: GCA_020465985.1. Taxonomy (NCBI): domain Eukaryota; kingdom Viridiplantae; phylum Streptophyta; class Magnoliopsida; order Asterales; family Asteraceae; genus Centrapalus; species Centrapalus pauciflorus. The sequence goes on from JAANYP010000117.1 coordinate 22,934, forward strand.
AGCAGAATCTTCATTGAGATCTACATGTTTACTATCCAAAGCTTCAGAGTCAGAATCTTTGTTGTGGCATAGGCCAATGGCTCACTTGCACTTAAGGAAGATGAACTTCATTACTAAAAATGGCGTTGTGCAGGGTGTACCAATGAAGAGCTTCCAATTTGAACACAAGTGAGTGCCTTGCAAGAAAGGGAAACAGCACAAGAAGGCGCACAAGTCTAAGACTCAGAACTCAAACTTCTCCACTTTTGATCTGCTACATATGGATCTTTTTAGTCCAATCAACAAAAGAAGTATAGGTGGAAGTTGGTATTGTTTAGTTATCACTGATGATTACTCACGATTTTCTTGGGTTTTCTTTTTAGGTACAAAGGACGAAACAACAGGAACACTGATTAGGTTCTTAAACCAAATTGAGAATGCCTATGGGAAAATGGTGAAGCGTATTAGAAGGGATAACGGAACTGAGTTCCAGAATGCAGTAATGGATTTATACTGCCTAACTAAGCGCATAGTGCATCAGTTTAGTGCACCATATGACCCACAACAAAATGGAGTGGCAGAACTAAAGAACAAAACATTGATTGAAGCAGCAATGACTATGCTTTCGGATCTAAAGCTTCCTATAATGTTTTGAGGGGAGGCTGTGAATACTGCTTGTCATATTTTTAACAGAGTCCTTACTGTCAAATCTCTGAACAAAGCCTGTTACGAGATCTTAAATAAGCGTCCACCAAATTTAACTACTTTTGAACCCATTGGGGTGTCGTGTACTTTGTTGAAGACTAAACATCAACCTAAGTTTGCTGAAAAGGTAAATGAAGGATACTTCCTAGGTTATGTCCCAAATTCACCAAACATAGGGAGTTTTAACAAAACCACTGATACTATAGAAATTGTGTTTAACATCGATGTTACCAGTTATACGCATGAGCCCTAAATTGGTCTAGAATGGTTATTTGATTATGACTCAATATTTAAATCATTTAACTCTCCTTTCAATTGTGATGCAGGAACCTTGGAGAATGAATTCTCAACTCTAAATCATGATGAAGAGAGTAGAGTCTTTTCTAATTCGAGCATTCGTATGACATCTGAAGAAGAACTATCGACAGAAGAAGAGTCCCTAACAACTGAAGAACCTTCATCGCCTATTAATGTGAATCAGATTAAATGTCCAGCCTCAGAAGAAATGATCACGAGGAGGATGTTCAGTCTGAAGTCACACCAACATTAGGAGAGATAGAATATAATCTGGGTGACATTCTTCTGGTTGATGCAGTTGAAACATCGAAAGTACATAAGGATAATCCACTTGAGGACATTATTGGGAATCCAAATGCAGCTGGGTGAACTCGGAGTAATGTGATTGACACAAGGCTGTTATCGATGATCAAAGACTCCGAAGCATTCCACAGTTGTTTGTACTCATGTTTCATTTCTCAAGTTGAGCCGAAGAATATTCAAATGGCTCTAAAGGACAATTCTTGGGTTGAAGCAATGCAAGAGGAACTCTCATAGTTCAAGAAATTGCAACTCTTGGAGTTAGTGCCTTTGCCTTGTGGAGAAGTTGCAATATAGATGAAATGGGTCTTTAAGTGCAAAAGAGATGATCGAGACATCGTTACTTGAAACAAGGCAAGACTCGTAGTCAAGGGTTTCAACCAAGAAGAAGGAATCGATTAAAATGAAGTGTTTGCACCAGTAGCAAGGCTTGAAGCTATTCGGCTGTTTCTAGCATTTGCATCATTCAAAGGTTTTAAAACTTAATCAACTAGACATCAAGAGTGCCTTATTGTATAGGAAAGTGAAAGAACTGGTGTATGTTGATCAACCGCCAGGGTTTACAGATCCTATGTATCCGGACAGAGTATATAAATTGGATAAGGCTCTGTATGGGTTACATCAGGCACCCAGGGCTTGGTACGAGACACTATCTACTCATCTCTTGGAAAATGGGTTCGAGAGAGGGCATATAGATAGTACACTATTCATTAAGTGGAAAAAGAATGATTTTCGGCTGGTACAAGTCTATGTGGATGACATAATCTTTGTGTTATCAAATGAACATCTGCGCAAGGACTTTGAGAAGGTCATGAAGTCAAAGTTCAAGATTAGTGCGATGGGGGAGCTGAATTTCTTTCTAGATTTATAAGTTGAACAACGAAAGGAGGGTATGTTCATTCATCAAACGAAGTATGTCTATGAGATACTAGAGCGCTTCGGGATGGAAGGAAAAAAACGCACGGCACATTTCAACACGCCAACTCAAGTCAACAACAATCTCGTACCGGGTACCGAAAGTGATACTGATGTGGATCCGACGTTATATCGGGCCATGATCTGGTCACTTATGTATCTGACTGTTTCCAGACCTGACATTTTATTTGCTGTATGTTTATGTGTCAAGTTTCAAGCCAACCCTAAAGAGATGAATATGAAAGCTGTAAAGCGGATTCTGAGATAACTGAAGTCAAAACCGAAGTTGGGCCTTTGGTATCCGCCGATGAAGATCTGAATTGGAAGCTTACACAAACTCGGTGTGTATGTTATTTGATCACAGAGGTATGTCTAAGGTTGGGACACGTAAAATAATTTCTTGATGAATAAAAAAGCCAAAGGAAGGTTCTAGTGTTGCGTGTTTAAGTGGACAACAATACTGATAATCGACATGGTGTGTATGTTACAATAAACAATAAAGGGATGTTAAATTTCTAAAGTGTGAAAGTGTAACACCAAAAGTGCGTTGGCAAAGCTATCTGATTGAATCTTCTATAACTCTCTCATAAAAATATTTTACTTGGAGTTATTTTGTCTTTAATTCTCATTTCTTGTATTTTAATTTTATCTTTAATTTTTCAGTTTATTTTAGTTTATTAGGTAATTTTTAAGTAGGTAGGAACAATGTCAAATACTTGGATATATTCCAGTTGAAAAAACCATAGACGCGTGATAATCAATTGCTCAAAGTGAGGAGTTCCGCGATAAGTTGAAAAAGTTGAAAATTTTTCAATGTTTTTCAAGTTTAAAATTAAGTTCGTGACAAATAAGTTCATACGAACTTATGCCAACTAAGTTCGTAGATAGTGTGTGGGACCTATAAATAGTGCCAAAAAATTTAATTTGATCACCAACCAACAATGAACTTGTTCCTCACAAACTTAAGTGGCGAATACAAACTTAACAGGCGTTCACGAACTTATTGGACTTTTTATGTTTTTGTTACTGTATCACGAAGATACCCATGGATTCTTCTCGAACTTAACATCCTTGCTTCCGGTTTACCTTCTAAACGTTAAAGTAAGTAAGTTTGGGGAATTTAATTGGATCTTTAACGTTAATTTGGGTATTGGTGTCCGAATAACAAGGGGTTAATAACTCTCGATTTTGGGATATAAACCTTACAATGGAGCCTTACTAAACTCGAATGAACCTATTAGGACTAGTTTCATGTGTTGATTAAGTCTAAAAAGGGTTAAAATGTTGGAGTTAAAATTCAAAATGCCAACCACGAACTTGTTCAAAAGAACAAGTTCATACGAACTTAACTATATTAAGTTCGTGCGAACTAATTTTAAATTTCAAAATTAAGTTCGATTGGATAAAAGTTCGTACGAACTTCCTTAAGTTATTGCGAACCTATTTGTTTTCAAAAATTTAATTTTTTAAATTTTAAATCTTTATTGTGTGTGCAGGAATGGTAGAGCGAGCGTTTGTCACCAAACACAACATGGTGGTCAGCATCGATATGCAGGCACCAGAAGCAGTGCCATATAGGGACATTCTGGCCTTTCTGACCAGATCCCGAGTAGCATACGCATTAACACATAATTCGACATAGATGATTCAATACATTCGTCAATTTTGGAACACATTGCATCTGGACAACTCTATCCAACCCCCCGTACTAAGGGCAACAGTGTATGGGCCGCTGATTGCTTTCTCGGCAGCTGATTTATGGACAATCATGGTCCTGCGTACTGAAGCTCAGGAGAACGGTCCTACAGATTACCCAACTCAACTACACCAAGGGGCTTTCCAAAGAATGGGTTACTCACTTGTTCTGGCCAAAGCCTCGTATGTGAAAAGCGGACTCATAGGGCAATAACGTTATTTGTTGCATGTTCTTCTTCTCTGCCTAGCCCCGAAGAATGCAGGTTTTGATGTGATGACATCCAAGCTACAATCTGGGATGATCTCACTTGTTTACAGCAAGCCATACACCTTCTCTGGCTTCTTTTTTGAAGAATTTATACATAAGTTAACAACTCCATCTTGACAATGATTCTTGATGTATCAATGCTTTGTGATGATGATTATTCGTCACTATCTGCCAAATTTGCCACCATCACCGGAGGTTGTTGTAGTTTCAGGCATAGATAAACGAATCTATGCTGATTGTCTAGGCCACAACCAAAGACGGTAGGAGAATGAGCGTCCACAGCCTACTCCGTTGTTTGGAGCTTTGATCAATGCATACCATGCTGCTTTAGCAGGAGATGGATGGCTGGATGATGTGCAACAAGGTCCAGCAGCAGCACCCGCAGCACAAGTGGTGTAACCTGCTCAGCATCATGCTGTACCAACACCAGCAGACCAAGTTGGTCCTCGACAAGAAGCATTAGAGGATATTTTTGCTCATGGTGGAGCTTCTCAAGCTGATTTATAAAAGAGGTCATTCAGGATCTTCTTCAACCACGTGACGCACCTGGAAACATTTTTGACGATATTGAGAACTATCAACCGGAACAGTCTACTGATGCAGTTGATCCATCTCAAAGCTCGTAGCCTGATTCGGATGCGGCAAGGGATATTAGGGAGGCAGCAAATCCACCAACAACTTATGGTCGTTATCGTTCTCATTTGATTGTGCCGCAGACTGGACAACAACAGACATGGAAGCTTCAGGATGAGGATGATGCTCAGTATGAACCAGAAGAGGAGAGTTTGGTGGAGAGGCAATAGAGGGCTGAACGTCAAAGGATAGATCAATCGATGCCCTCTACCTCTGCCACAGTACCACCAGAAGAAATCACCATAGCCGCACCATCGACATCAGTTCCACCTCCACTCGAGACAACTACATCTGACAGTCAGATCCTTATTCGTCTTCAAGCTCAGATTGATAATTAGGTTGTGCAGATTCTCCAGCTGACAAATGTGATTATTGAGCTTCAGAAGCATAACATCCTGTTATATCAATTGGTGGCTGACCAGCAGCCGAAGATTACCACCCTTGAGGCTATACTGGCACAACTTTTGAAAGATCGTCCAGTTCAGAGGAAGATCTGTAGAGAGGATTCCTTGAAGAATATTCAGAGGGACGATGAAAGAGACGACCCAAGTGCAAACAAAGACAGTTAGCTGGCAGATCTTTCAAAACAACAATCTGCTCACCCTCTTGAACCTCAGGGGGAGTCTAGTTCATCAGTCGAGGACAAGGTCAAAGGCAAGGCTTCAGAGTCAAGAGAAGTAACTGAAGAAGACCTGATAGGAGCACTGTCAGGCTTAGATGAAAATAAGCTGAGATTTGATTTTGAAGATAACATAGATCAGGAAGATCTTTTGGAAAGAGAACTTAATCCTGAAGATATACTTGATTGGAAGTCAGACGATGAAGTGGTCATAGATTAAGAGGATAATGTTGATGAAAATTTTGTTTATAAGCAACCTGTTACGGAGCAATATGTGAATGACGATCAGAATCCGAAAGATCTAGATGTGCTGAGATCCATACTTAATGATGAATTGGAGTTTGAGATATCTCAGAATACAGACAGGGAGCTTACGAAATAAGAGTTGGCTACAAAGAAAAAGATGAAATTTCCAAGTGCAGGAGATCTGTCAGGTGGCATTTTGAGTTGTTTCATTGACAAGGAACTTTAGCTATTTATCTTAAAAAGAAGAGATGGGCTACAATACATGAAAAGAAAGCTGAAGGATTTCAGTTTGTTGCCAAAGTGTGAAGTTAAGGAGTTAGATTGGAAGGATCTTATCAACTTAGGAGACGACCCTTATGCTGAAGTAGTTGCAAGAATTATCAGAAGAGAGGGTCGATTTGGAAAGTCTGAAAGGATCAAGCCAATAGTCAGTAAAAGAAAAGTAGATGAAACAAGAATAGATCCTCGGACTGGTAGACCGTAGACCAAGATGGTTTACAAACCAGTCAGATGCTTAAAGAATGTTCAATTGAAGGCAATGCCACAGGTTGTTCTAGGAAATATGAAGTGGTGGTATGTGTGACAATGAAAATGCCGAAGCTATAATTGAGGATGAAGACGAGAAGATTATTTTGTAGGTATATGATCCTTTGCATCTTGTGAAACTATCTCAGGGTGATCTGCAGAAGCTTCATGAGCAACCGATCTTCTATCCTAAAGGTTGGAGATCTGAAAGCAAAATATACCAGAGAGTGGTTAGGGTTTGCATTAAACATGCAGGAAGCAATCTGAATAGGCCTAAAATTGTAGATCAATAAAAAAACAACTGAAAGCTATCATTAAGGGGGAGCTGTTGGTACACCCGGTGTGACGATAGCAGTGTAGTTTGTTATTGATAGTCAATTGTAGTAGATAATGCCTTATGAAAACAAAGTCATGATTATATGTTCATGTTTATGGCTTCAGTTCATGATTATGTATTAAGTTAATGATTGCATGATAAGTTCATGATTGCATGACAAGATTATGATTGCATGATAAGTTAATGATTGTATGATAAGTTCATGATTTAGTAGGTATGAACTTATGGCTGATAAGTTCATACGAACTTATGTGCATGGGCTTGAACTTGTAAGTTCGTGGGCTTGGGCCATGCACGAACTTAGCATATATATTATGAATTTATGTTTAAAGATTCCTTACAACTTCGATAATCACAATCTCAGACGTTTTTGAGAGACAAAAAGCGACCAGAGGAGCGATACAGTTTGTAGCGTTGATATTCTATCGACTAACATCATGTTTGGCTCCGTTTTCCTGTGAATATTCGTGTTTGATCCTGTAGGTCCCAAAAGGTTTCCCTTAGTGTATTGTTCTAAGCTGTAGAGGGGGGGGGGGGGTGGTGAATACAACTAATTAAGAACTCAACACTCTTTTCTTAATGTTTGTGTATATTATTAACAAGTGTTAATTACAAACAAGCTTGACTGCGAAAAGGTTCAAGCTGAGATGGCAGATACAACAGACGTTTAACTAGTCTAGGACACACTCAGACTAGATATAATGAAGACACTCACTAAGATGAACTCACTGTTTACAAGACACAGATGGATAGCTTGGACACACGTTACTATTTTATTCAAGCAGACTTGCATGCATGGAAAAAGACACTTCAATGCACGATCTGAATTTCTCACTCTTGGTTATCTCACACTCCTTAGAAGCTTCCTTATATAATCTCACTGAGAATCTCAGTGAAGCTTCTACTTTGGACAATGAGATAGTGGGATGTCTTTCCAAAAAGACAAAACAACTTTTCTGCACATTCTGATAAAGCAGACTTGTCTTTATGTGGCAGAATCTTGGTCTATTTCTTTTTGTCTCTGTTGCAGAAGGCTTTAACCAAAAGAGCAAAGTCAACTTTGAATCGTTCTTCTTTTGTTAAGGCCATTTGATAAAAGAAATGGTCTTTCACCCATTTCAAATATCCACTTTGTCTTCATGTAACAGAACAGCGTAGGCAGCTTTTGCATCTTCTGTTTTCCACTTTGTATTCGACTATGTAAACTGATCTTGTAGTCCAAAACAATACATGAGGACTTGGAAACATATTCCATAAAGTGTTTAGCCTATTGACAAAGAACAGGTTCTGTACACAAAGAACAAAAAACTTAGAATTTGTCCAAGCTGCTCAACAGAGTAGAGTAGTGTAGACAGTTTATGTCCAGCCTGTTCAACAAATTGAACAGCTTGGGCAATCTGCCTTTGTTGCAACGAATGCAACAGTGCAAACAGCTTTGACTTAATATGCAAATCACTTTTCATGTTTCAATAAGGCATTAATAGGCCTTAAAATATACCTTCAAGTGGCATCAAACAGGTTTGATTAAAAATCTCCCCTAAGATGTAGAGCAGGTTTGACTGAGGCCTTTTTGTGCCTAATAATCTCCCCCTATTTGCAATAATCAGTCTAAGCTGATTTTATCAATAATCACTATATATTTTTACAATACACTTTACTGAAATAAAATAAGAACATTTGAGTAAGTAAAAGATCAGTTTGTATATACTAATTTTGATTACAGAAACAACACATGTTTTTACAAGAGTACAACTAATGTACTAATGTAGATTACAACTAATGTAAAGTAAAATTTACAACAAATGAAACAAAGTACAACTTATGTACATAAAATTTCAACATGTTGGACTATTGATGATGGGAGCATGTTATGGCAAGCCTGTCCAACTGATGGGCAGCTTCCATTCTTCATCTAATCAAATAGTAAATGGACTTCAAGGCAGTGGTGACACTCCTTCGAACATTTCTTCAAGCTGTTCCTTGGTTTCATCCATTTCTTCCATTTCAACTCTTATGAACATGAAACTAGGATGTTGAAGCTCTCCTCTGTCTTTAAAACCCCTGAGCTGATCCCAGATAGCTGCTCTCCATTTTACAGATTGCCTAAAGGAGTTAGCAAGTCTAAAAGCAATAAGTTGTTTAAGACCAACCTTGTGCAAACCTGATGCTCTCTGGAAACATTTTCTCTTTGTAAGGGGATCTACCAAAAATACCGCCAGCTCCTTCAATCAGCTTATCTTCCTCAAGTTCTACTCCCTTGGGCAGGCTGTGTTCTATTCCTTTGACTTCCATGGCTACATCTTGTTGTTCAATCATTATCAGGAGTTCCTCCAACTCTGTATCCTTTTTCCTTCTCTTGGCCTTTATCTTGGGTGTAACCATTGAGGTACCCTTGATTTGTTATTCTGCGGTCAGGCCAAGATCCTTCACTCTCTCCATTAAATTTTTGACATATGCCCTGATAGTCTTAGCAGTTTCAGACGTAGACTGGCTCAGGGCAACTGCCAACTCCACCCATTCTCTGAATCCCATTTGTGCAACATCAGTATGTTCATAAGCCTCCAGTTTTGGACCTTCAGCACCCATTCTGGTTATCTGTAACTTCCACTATTTGCCTTTTCTTGAAATGGGAACAACTTAGACAATTGGTTCCCTTGCAACTCTTCTGTATGCAAGATCAAAGAACTTTTTCCTTGCCAGGTTGTCAAAGTGAATCTGGGCTCTTGCAGAGGAGGATGCTTGCTTGGACTTGGTCACTGAGACTTGAGCACCCTGTTCTTTTCACCTTCCTTTTCAACCACTGACTCTCTAGCAGCCTCTAGCAAATTTCTTTGGACATCCAAAGAAGGCATTTTATTTTTACTTGCCTCCTTCAACGCAAAGGTTCTTGCAACTTTGGTAGAGGCTTCTTCTTTCTTTAGTTTTTCAAGGGCTTGGAGCTGTTCATCTTTGTATTCATAATACTTCTCCATAGAGACACCCATTTCATTAGATCTGGCCTTGTCAAACTTCAGTTGTGCAGCTTTTAGGTAGTCAGGGTCTACAGATGCTTTCTTCTATCCTTTAGCTGTTGTAGTTGGAACAACTTCAGGAACCTCTTCCTCTTCTTCTACTTCTTGTGCCAGTGTCAGATGTCTCCTTCTGCTTGGCCTATCCCCAGGAATGGATTCCTCCCCCTTAGATTGTGCAGGGTTAGAAGATCCAGCCGGAGTAGGCTGAGAAGCTTTAGTTTGATGGGAGACATCCTCAGTGGGACCTGTAGGACCTGTTTGTGATACACCTGCTGCTTGACCAACAGATGCTGATTTTTCCTTAGAAGTTGAAGAAGATTTCTCCCCCTTAGACTTGGTCTTTGAGGCAGATTACTTCTCCCCCTTTGAAGGAGATGGAAAATAGCCTTCAACATGTGGTGTGCCTGGAGAAACAAAATCAGCAGGCATAGCAGCAGTTTTGGCAGCAAGTTTGGGGCCAACCAGGCTATGCACTTAGAAAGCCAGGTTGTCGTTAACCTCTGCAAGCTGGGTAAGGCAGGTCTGAAGAGAGGTAGATTAAGAAGCAGCAATGGAGGACAGCTTAGAGACATTTTCCTTGTCAGAAGCTGTGAACAACAAACTTTGAAGCTGTGCAAGATGTAGTTCAAGAGAGTCTTGCACATCATCAAGGTTTGATGACACAGAATTGGACAGAGAGACTATGAGAGTGTTTAAGCTGGCCAATGTAGAAGGAAGGGTAGTAGTGCAAGTGTTTAGGAGAGTGGTCAGCTGTTGGGAGACAGCTACCATGGAGGACACAGAGTCCTGTTGAGTGGAGAGGATAGTGGAGAGGGTAGTGAAGATAGTTTGCAGTCGTGTAGTGAGTGCAAGCAGCAGTGAGGATTGATCAGCTTGAGGAGGGGTTGGAAAGGAATTCTTGAACAGATCAAAGAATCCTTTTAGTTGTGCAGACACAGTCTGAGATGATGGATGGTAGAGTGATCATGGAGTTTTCTAAATAACCAACTTTGTTTGTAAGTAGTTATAGTTTATCCTTCAAAGGAAGATCTTTGGGGGATGGAGGAGTATGGGTGGACTGTTTTGATTGTATAGATGGTGAAGAATGAGAATGGGATGAGGATGAGGCAGGTGTTGGAGGATGTGTGGGGGAAGGTAAGGATACTTTTGAGAGAAGTTCCATAGCTTGTGCATAGGCGAGATGGCCCAGCTTGGAAAGGTCAATGGATCCTTCAGTAGTGGTTGTATCCGCTTCATCAGGAGAAGGGGTAGGAGATGGTGGCCTTTCAGATGATACTTGTTTTGCAACACCTTCATCAAAGCCTGGGGTGGTTCCCTCAGCAGCACCTTGGTATATAGGTGCCTCGTTATGGGGAGATGGGATGTGCATTTCAACATCAGCAGTGGTGAAACCTGCTGATGGAATTTGCATTTGAGGTGTAGCCTCACCAGAGGGATGGTTTGTTCCCTGTGGTTCATCAGCTTGGGAGGTTGGTCCTTCAGCAGTTGTTGGGTGTACAGCAACTGCATCACTAGGAGCAAAAGTTTGAGGCTGATCTACTGGATGGTCTAGTCCAGCAGATTTGGCACCTCGTGCAGACTCAGGTTGTGTTACAGAAGTATGAGGTGGAGACTGTGTGGCCTCAGTGTGGGGTGGAGTGAACTCCTATCTTTAAAAACCTCAGCCTGTTATGAGGCTGGGATAATTGATGTGGTAGTCTCCATACGTACAACTGTTTCCTGTTGGGAGGAACCAGAGAGTCTAGACTTACTCTGGGTGGACTCAGGTTGGAGTGAAGTCTGCACTAATGATGCTGGATCTTCTCCCAAAATAGGAAAGGCAACATGGGTTGCTTCTTTTTCAACTGACTCTTGTTGAGAAGAGTAAGAGGGGCTTGATTGGGTAGGTGTTTTCTTCCTAGCTAATGATTTTCTCCTTGGGTATTGAGACAGTGTGGGGGATTGAGGAGAAGTAGCAGGGAGTTGTGTTTGGATTGGTGGGGACACTGGGTCAGGAACAGGGGGGTTAACCTGTTCCATAGTCTCAAGTGGCACAGAGGCACCAGCCACAAAGGCTTCAGGTTCAACAGATGAACCAGGGTGAGAAGTCTGCTCCCCCTCATCCACAGAGGCTGATGGGATAGACTTTTACTTACCTGGTTTAGCCTTCTTGCGGACAGGCTCAGCTTGAGTCGTTTCCAGGACCCTTTTGACAACTTTGGGTCTGGATTTGGGTTTTCCTTTGGGAGCAATCACTGGATCCACCCTCACAGCAGAGGGTCCTTCCACCATGCCAAGCAACCTCCTCATAGGTGTAGAGAGAGGAGGTTCATTTGGAAGAACATGGGTGCAGAAAACTATATTCCCAATCACTGGCAATGCAGCAGTAAGTAACATAGGCTGAGAGTTATAGAGATGCTCACCACAAACGTGCTTGAATATGAGGCTCAGAAACCTTGGGTATTCAACAGCAGCTGGACGTGTTTCCTGCTACACCAGGTTCCTCAAATTCACAAAAATCCAACGAGCCATGTTCACAGTAGTCCCATTTACAAGCTGTAGGATTATTGGGATTTCATCACGGCTAAGCTGGTCAAAAGAACCAACTTTGCTGATGAAGCACATTACCACAGAGGCAAACACAAAGCTGTAGGTTGGAGAGAGATCCTTACTGAACAGCGTGGCTCCAATTTTAGATTCTGCTACACCACAGAGGCGTAGCAGATTTCCCATCTGATCATTCTCAGGCTACGGCTGGTCATATGTTTCAGCCACAGGAAGATGAAGAACTTCCCTAATGAGATCAGTAGTTATCTCAATGGTCTGAGTCCTATTGAGAATGGTTCCCCTGATAATTTTGGTTGCTGAATCATAGGCACAGGTGTATCAAAATTCATACACCATCTCCTGGTATAGGATACCAGGAGATGCAGTCATGGCATAGTGTAGAGGGTGAACCTTCAGAAACTCCACCATGTTTTCATAACCTTTCCCCACATAGTTTTTGGGAATGGTTAGGATTGCAATGTAGTTTGTGGGTTTCAGTGTTACCATCGTGGTAACAGAAGGGTGTTTCTCAACATCCTTACCAACGAATACTGGAAGCAAAGGGTTGTTTTGGTGAGCCAAGTTTAGAGTAGTGGAGAGATGAGTACTGGACACTTAGTTGATTTAGGGTTCTTTGGGTAGTTATGGTAGCAGTAGAGGAAGAAGAAGATGAAACAGTAGAAGAGGTATTTATAGGATTCGAATGTGAGTGGGTAGGAGAGAGAAAGGTTTTGGCGGTTGATTTGAAATGTTCTTTAATGGAAAACGAAACGGCTGTCCATGTCAGAAAAGTTGTCAGACCACTTGAACCTTTATAATCACTAACACACGTTAAACACATTATCCATTGATAATTAAGTTAAATTAATAAAGGAATTACGTAACTTAATTATGAAGAACGGTAATTAAAACTGATGTTCTAAGATGTTGGTCAAACTTGTGATGAGCAGGGCTCATCACAAACTGTTCATTCCTCAAGCTTTTTATCCAACTTGTGCCACTATGTAAGAACATGTTATGATCAATAGTTGATCAGGTTACAATACAATGTCTTGTATGACAGATTGAGAGAGTGAGCAGGTTGGGGGTTTAATTAACAGAACAGGTTTGAAGTGAAAACTAATGTTTTCAAACTTGTTATACTCTCAAGCTTTTCAAGTTTTCAGAAATTGGCTAAGTGTAGAACATGCATAGCCTGTTCCGTCTAAGCTGTTCTGAGAAACTTGAGCAGTGCCTTATCGCATTAAGGACACTTAGTCACATTTATTTAACATGCCCAGGTTGCTTACAAGATAATTAAACCTGTTTTCATCAAGAAGCTTGGTGAAAATGTCTGCAAGCTGTTCATCTGTGGAAATAAAACTTACCTCCACATTACCTTTCTGGATGTGATCCCTGATAAAATGATGTCTGACTTCTATATGCTTTGTTCTGGAATGAAATACTGGATTGTTGGAGATAGCTATAGCACTTGTATTATCACAAAGAATAGGAATCTCTTATATACAAGCCCATAGTATTCAAGCTGATGTTGCATCCATAAATCTGCACACAGCAGCTTCCAGCAGCAATATACTCAGCTTCAGCAGTAGAAGCAGAAACTAATTTCTGCTTCTTGCTACACCAACTAATCAACTTACCACCAAGGAGTTGACATCCACCTGTTGTGCTTTTTATAGTCTAACCTGCAGCCTGCAAAATCAGAATCTGAATATCCTGTTAGCTCAAGACTTGAGTCTTTGGGATACCAAAGACCCAAACCTGGTGTACCCTTAAGGTATCTGAAGATTATTTTTACAGCAGCAAAATATGATTCCTTAGGATCAGCTTGAAACCTAGCACATAAAGAGGTAGTAAACATAATATATCTGGTCTTCTAGCAGTTAAATATAGCAAGCTCCCAATCATGCCTCTTTAAGCTGTTACTGAAACAGCTTTGCCACTTGCATCAGCATCCAACTTTACATTGGTTGCCATTGGGGTTTTGATAGGAGAACTTTGATCAAATTTAAACTTTTTTCAAAAGATCTAAAGTGTACTTTCTTTGATTTATAAAAATTCAATTTGAGGTTTCTTTAACCTGTAATCCTAGAAAGAAAGTAAGTTCTCCCATCATACTCATTTCATATTTTGATTTCATGAGTAGTGAAAAAATCTTGCATAACTGCTCATTTGTAGAACCAAAGATTATGTCATCCACATGAATTTGAACTAGCATAATATCAGACTTCACCTTCTTTATGAACAACGTGGTATCCATTTTAGCTCTGGAATAACCATTGCTCATAAGGAAATCAATTAGTGTGTCATACCAGGCTCTAGGGGCTTGTTTTAGACCATAGAGGGCTTTGTCCAACTTATAGACAAAACCTAGGTGATGTTCATTTTCAAAACCTGGAGGTTGCTTGACATACACTTCTTCTTGAAGCTTTGCATTCAAAAATGCACTCTTTACATCCATTTGAAATACCTTTTATACTCTTATGGGCAGCGTAGGCTAGAAACAAACGAATTTCCTCTAACCTGGCCACTGGAGCAAATGTTTCATCATAGTCAATGTAGCCTTGAGCAACCAGTCTTGCCTTATTTCTAATGACATGACCTTGCTCATCCATTTTGTTCCTGAAAACCCACTTTGTGCCAATTATTGTTTTAGTTTTAGGAGCAGGGACCAGCTTCCATACTTTGTTTCTCTCAAACTGATTGCGCTCTTCTTGCATGGCAGTGATCCAATTGTTATCTTTTAGTGCTTCATCGACTTTCTTAGGCTCCATCAAGACACAAAGCTAGAAAACATACAAAAGTTTCCTAAGTTGTCCCATCTTGTTTGCACCCCTTCGTTGATGTCAACAATTATTTGATCATTGGGGTGACACCTGATCCACTTAGGATCTTGCCTCAATGATGATTCTCCTGTGTCATTTGCATCTTCAACAACACCTGTTGAACAGCATTCAAGATTTTTAGACACACTGTTATCCTGAGCCTGTTCTCCTGTTGACCATGACTCTCCGTTGTTGAACATATCAGTAGAGGATACAGGAAAATCAACATTGATTGGTTCAGGACATGGTGTTGTAATTATGTCAGTACACTTATTCACACAAGGTGTATCAACAAAGTCATCATCATGTCCATTGTGGTTAACAGGTTCCACTCTTGGTGTAGTGAAAGCTTTTGAGTCCTTTTCTTCATTAATGGAATGAATGAGATCATCAAAGCTGAACTCTCCTGAAACTGATTCAGGAACAGCTTTGGTGGAAGCACTCCTAGACTTCCCAAAGGTGACATTGATAGATTCATCTATCACCCTTCTTTTGTAGTTGTACACTCCGTAGGCTTTGGAGATAGCAGAATATCCAACAAACACACCTTCATCAGCTTTGGGTTTAAATTTTACCAGATGGTCCCTTTGATTCAGAATGAAGCAGGGACATCCAAACACATTGGCCTTCTCCCTTTGATTAACTCATAGGGAGTCTTGTTGAACCTTTTCACCACCAAGGATCTGTTTTGGGTGAAGTAGGTAGTGTTGACAGCTTCAGCCCAGAATGATGAAGGTAAACCTAATGCACACGGCATGGTTCTAGCAGCTTCAATGAGAGTTCTGTTTCTCCTTTCAGCAACTCCATTTTGTTATGGAGTTCTCACAGCTGAAAAGTTTTGTGAAATCCCTCTTTCTTCACAGAAGTCCTCAAGAGTACTGTTTCTGAATTCAGTACCATGATCACTTCTAAGCTGCTTAACTTGAGCAGAGTTCAGCATTTCAATCTTTTTGATAAATCCAATTATTTCTCTAGCACCTCTCATTTTCTCTTCAGAAAGATCACCGATGTAAACATGGAGAACTTATCAACCATTACTAGAGTGTATCTTCTACCTCCTAGACTTGGGACACTGACTGGCCCAAACAAGTCCATGTGGATAAAAAAGAGGGGAGTATCAATAGAGAAATTATGCTTAGATTTAAAAGATGTTTTTCTCTGGTTGCCTTTCTCACAAGCTGTGCAGAGTTTATCCTTAACAAAGGTTATAGAAGGCAAACCTGTTACCAACTCTTTCTTACAGAGTTTGTTGATATTCATGAAATTCAGGTGTGATATCCTTTTGTGCCTTAACCAGTTCAGGTGTGCATTGCTTTTTGAGATAAAGCTGGTTTCAGTTGTGGGGTCAGCAGATTTCATGTCCATAACATATACACCTTTCTTCCTTTGTGCACACAACACAACTTTGCCTTGGGAAGTCAATATGTAACCCAGGTGCTCATCAAAGTTAACCTTGTAGCCAGCATCACACAGTTGACTTATGCTAACAAGATTATGTTTTAGCCCAGACACATAGGCTACTCTTTTGAATACAGCAGCACCAGCTTGAAGAGTTCCATATCCTTCTGTGGATCCCTGTACATTGTCACTAAAGGTGACTTTTGGCCCTTTTTCAGGTCTGAGATCACTCAGCAGATCCTTACAACCTGTCATGTGCCCTGAGCAGCCGTTGTCCAAGTACCAAACGTGGGATGGTTGTTTGACCTGCAGAGTGTGATGGGAAAATATTAATTATTTTTAGGGGAACTCATCATAGGGATGAGTTCTCCTACTTCATCAATATTTTTTGATGGACCAATGATATCCACACTAATATTCCCTATTTGGATAGTATCAGCTTGGATACTATCCTAATTGACCGTATTACTTCCAACACTGCTTGTTTTTGCAATGTTGAAACTAGCAGAGTCAACAGGCCTCATGTCCTCAGTTTCTGGACAGTCTTTGGCCATATGTGTCTTCTTCCCACATTTATAAAATTTTCTCTTTTTGGCCTTTTTAGAAGAAGTACTTCCAGAAACACATTCTGAATCCTTTTTGTTGATCTTTTCAGCAGGTTTAGCAAACTTATTACTATTTTTGGAAGAATCAACACTTTGGGTGGAAGACACAATGGCAACAGCTTTACCTGTATCCTCTTTCCTCTTTTTAGGAGGACAAATATCAAATACAGGAAGTTTGATTGGCGTTTGCCCTTCAACATGTTTGGAAAACCTATTCCCAAATTTCTCAAGTTGAGCAATGGCTTTGTCTTTGCCCTTACTGAGATGTGATGTATGTTTCCTATCAACATAATCACTGCTTTTAATTTTAAAAGACTTACCTTCATTTATAACCAATTTTCCACTATGATTTAAAAACTTATTTGAAATCACAGCAGATTTACTTTCAACATAAGACTTACCTCTGTTGAAAGCAGGCTGCTTACCTTTTGAAAACTTTTTCTCAAAATGATCAGCATCAAAGGGATTAACAGGTCTCTTACCATCAGCTTTAGACCCAAAGCCTGTCTTGTTAACAGGCTTAGTGTCCACAGCTGTAGCTTGAGCTTGTTTTCCCTTCTTTTGCTTGTGTGAACCAGCTGAGCATTTAGCATACTGATTTGATGGGGAACACATACCATCATCAGCTTTTGGAGTTTTTTCACACAAGTTGTCAGTATTTTGAGGCCTGACAAACCTATTTGTTGAGACTAGCTTACCATTTACTATCTGGATGAAAATACTTAGAAGCTCACCAAGAGTGGATAAGTCATTTTTCAGATTCTTTATCTCAACAGTTGATGCTGCTTTGTCAAGTTCCCCTCCAAGATACGCTTGGATTTTAGCAGGGATCTGTTGACTGATACAATGGAATTGATGTGCAGATTGGAACTAAGAGTCACCAACCTTTTGATGCTTGGCATGTTTTGTGTCTGTTTCTCTCTTTTCTTCTAATAAAATGGAATTGATGTGTTTTAATTCATCAAGTTCAGTTTCCAACTTATGGAAGCTGTCCAATTTACTACTTTTTATTTCAAGGTCAGTTTTTAGTTTGGAGATTTCATACAACAAAACATTATGCTTGTCAATAGCAGCTTTTAGATCAACAAGCAGATATTCAAACATTCTTACTTTTTCATCAGAACTGTAAGCCATGAAATTTTGTACCTTATACATCATTGTTGGGTTCCAGTTCTCCAAGCTGCTGAGAGCCTCAGCTTCAACCAGGTCTTGTTTGAAGTTGCTTGTTGATGGGATATCGTTGTTGGCCATCAGATAGTTGTTATCTTCTTCATCTGATGATGAGTCAGATTCCTCCCAGTCACATGTCTCAGCCATAAGTCCCTTTTGTTTGTTGGAAGCCACTGAGTCATCCAACTTCCTCAGCTTAGCCATGGCCATTAAGTACTTAACCCTGTAGCCATCGTCCTTGTTTGTCTTGAATGGTTCGGATGATGAGCCAAGAGCTTTAGACACACAGTCAGCAGCTATATGGCCTGTTTTGCCACATTTAAAGCACTCAGCTTTAGTTTTATCAAATGCCTTCTTTTTTATGGCACCTGATTTCTTCTGCAGCATTCTTCCACCAAACCTCTTCTTGTTGAACTTTCTGACAAGCATTGCAATCATTTGCTCATCATCTAATTCAGCAAGATCTTCACAGTCTTCCTCCTCAGACATTTCTTCCCTTTCTTCATCAGCCTGTTGATAAGGTTGTGTGAACACATCAAACACCTGATTTGCAGGTTGTCTCACGCTGGCCACTAAGGCAGCACCTCCCGTAGACATTTCCAATGCATTTGTTTTCTGTTGCCTTGACTACTCATCATTTAGTAAGGATCCATACAGATTTACAAGATCCATACCTTTGATGGTGCCTGAATTTCTTAAGATAGTAGAAAAATAATTCCATTCTTCAGGCAGAATGTCCAAGAATTTGTTTACCAGAGTTAGGCTGTCCTTGGTGATCCCAACAGCTTCGAGATCATTGATTAGAGCAGTGAATCTGGTATAGGTTTTTGTGAGAGACTCCTTTGGATTTGAAAAGAAGAGTTCATACTGTCTAACAAGATTGTTGATCCTGTTATCCAGTGTGATAGTGGGACCATCATAGACGTTACCCAAGGTATCCCACATAAGCTTTGCAGTCTTCATTTTCTCAACTTCTTTGAACACATCATCAGGAAGAGAAATGACCAAGTTGTTTCTGGCTTTTGCATCAAGGGCAACCAGCCTTTTGTCTTCATCAGACCATTGAGCTTTGGCCTTCTCAAAGGTTCTGATCTCTAGGGCAGCTCCTTCAGCAGCAGAAGTGATAGTGGTAACAGAGGTTGGCACATAGGGACCCTCCATCACTATCTCTGGCAGTTGTACATCAAGATTTTCAAAGTAGAGCATCATTCTGCACTTCCAACCAGAGAAGTTCTGATGATTGAACTTGGGGGGTTTGGCCATAGAACCATTGTCATAGTAGGAGGAGGAATTTGCAGAACTGTTGTCCATGGGAAAGTAGGGAGAATGAGGGATCTAGAGTTAACACACACTGTATCTTCTCTGATATCAGTTGTAGGTCCCAAAAGATTTCCCTTAGTGTATTGTTCTAAGCTGTAGAGGGGGATGAATACAGCTAATTAAGAACTCAACAATCTTTTCTCAATGTCTGTGTGTATTATTAACAAGTGTTAATTACAAACAAGATTGACTGTGGAAAGGTTCAAGCTGAGATGACAGATACAACAGATGTTTAACTAGTCTAGGACACACTCAGACTAGATACAATGAAGACACTCACTAAGATGAACTCACTATTTACAAGACACAGATGGACAACTTGAATAAGAACAACTTGGACACACGTTACTGTTTTATTCAAGCAGACTTGCATGCATGGAAAAACACACTGCAATGCAGGATCTGAATTTCTCACTCTTGGTTATCTCACACTCCTTAGAAGCTTCCTTTTGTAATCTCACTGAGATTCTCAGTGAAGCTTCTTCATTGGTTGATTTGATAGTGGGATGTCTTTCCAAAAAGACAAAACAACTTTTCTGCACATTCTGATAACGCAGATTTGTCTTCATGTGGCAGAATCTTTGTCTTTTTCTTTCTGTATCTGTTGTAGAAGGCTTTATCCAAAAGAGGAATGTCAACTTTGAATCTTTCTTCTCTTGTTAAGGCCATTTTTTATATAAGAAATGGTCTGTAACCCATTTCAAATATCCACTTTGTCTTCATGTAACATAACAGCGTAGGCAGCTTTTGCATCTTCTGTTTTCCACTTTGTCTTCGACTTTGAATACTGATCTTGTAGTCCAACACAATACATGAGGACTTCGAAACATATTCCATAAAGTGTTTAGCCTGTTCATAAAGAACAGAACATTTAGAATTTAAGGCCTATTAATGCTTTATTGAAACCTGAAAAGTGATTTGCAATTTAAGTCAAAGCTGTTTACCCTGTTGCATTCGTTGCAACTAAGGCAGATTGCCCAAGCTGTTCAATCTGTTGAACATGCTGGACATAAACTGTCTACGCTGCTCAACAGAATAGAGCAGCGTAGACAGTTTATGTCCAGCATGTTCAACAGATTGAACAGCTTGGGCAATCTGCCTTAGTTGCAACGAATGCAACAAGGTAAACAACTTTGACTTAATTTGCAAATCACTTTTCAGGTTTCAATAAAGCATTAATAGGCCTTAAATTATACCTTCAAGTGCATCAAACAGGTTTGATTAAAAATCTCCCCCTAAGATGTAGAGCATGCTTTACTGAGGCCTTTTTGTGCCTAACAGATTCGTTAGCGTGAAACGAGGTGTCTGCACTCATTTGATGTCACAACACCTTGATAGATCCGATAGGGAGGGACCTTACAGATAGGATGCTAGAAGGTCTTGATATAGGAATTCAATGAGTTGTCTGTGTCTGAGTCCATGTATGAGCCCAAAAACCTTTGCGTCGACCCCCAGGCCCCTTATCTACTGACTTTCTAGGTTGTGCCTTTCCACAAAAGCTTGCAGGCCTTCTGTCTTGTAAGGTACACACACTACAGATCAATCAAGGCATGAACGACATCAAACGAGTGTGGAATCCTCGTTTAACGGTTACGGATCGATCACAGAGAAACACGTAGCCGAACAAGATGCTAGCCGATAGAATATTGACCCTACACGATGTCTTGCTCCTAAACACTCTGAAACTCTCTCTTAGTTCGTCTGAATGCTCTCACGAAGCTCTGAAAGTGTTAATCTTGAAGTATTTTGAAATAACACAAATAAGTTCTTGATATAACCGTTAAGTTCATGCATGGCACAAGCCAACGAACCTACAAGTTCAAGACCATGCAGATAAGTTCGTATGAACTTATCAAGGCTATGTTCGTGGCCTTATGACTTATGAACTTATTCTCATAAGTTGATACCTTATGAATTTATCTAACAATCATGAACTTAATATGGAAAGGTAAACACAATACACAATCATGAATCTTAATCCATAAACATGAACAAACAAACATGACTTGTATTAATAAAGCCCTGTCTAGTACAGATGACTATCTATTACAAAACTAGACTACTATCGTCACACCGTGTGTACCAACATGTCTCCGTCTGTTTGATGTTGTGCAACTCCACATGGGTTTTAGTATTTCGTTGATGTTGCATGAGGTTAGAGCGAAACTTCGCTACTAACTCGTCAAGACCGTTGATACCGCCTGGAGGTAGCGACTCCAGCCACAGGCAGGCGGTACCCTTTAAATCACTGAGTACATGTGGCATGCAACTGGGGGCAACCATTTTGATATTTTAATCGCGCCTGCAAACAAAGGCTAATGGTCGTTTGGATCTCATGTTCCTTCATATACGCCTACATTCGAAGGTAGCTTCAAACCTTCTAGTAGTGGGTAGTCTTCGATCCATCCCGCAAATGGATAAGAGTCCTCGATATCAGCCTCCTGATAGTGAGACTCCAGGTTGATGGGGTTGGTCCTCCTTGAAACTGGAAAAACCAAAACCGGAAAAATCGTTTCAAACAGTTTGGTTTCGGATAGCAACTTAAAACTGAAGCAAAAAACGCGGACTCGAACCGGTTTAATTTATAATATAATTTTTTAATATTTTTATTATATTAATCTAAAAATATAAAAATATAACTAGGTTTAACGCTTTACTCCTCGCTTTGGCTTTCTGTTCTGGATTCTACCTTGGCTTCTAGTTCTGGAGTCTGCGCTTCTTCACTCTAGCGGCAGCCACTCACAAGAAAGCTATTCTTCAAGCCTTCAACTCGAATCTCCATCACCGATTCTTCAAGCCTTCAACTCCATCGGACCATCACCGCGTCACCCGCTCAGCAGTAATGAGCACAGCGCCGCTACTCGCTCCGCAGTCAGTGTCGTTCCAAAGTCCACTTCTCCTTTGATGATAGCCTAATAGGTCGTAGATTTAAGTTTTGTGAGTTTCATTTGATTTACGTTTTATAGATTTTGTGAGTTTCATTTGATGATAATGGCTAGTAATTTGTGATTTACGTTTTATTGATTTTGGTTTTGTAGATTTAGGTAGTGTGATGTCAAAACATGCCTATTTAACATTTATAGTTGTGTGATTTTGTTACTTGATTTAAAATTATGAATGTAGTTGTCAACTTTTAAATGTGGTTGATTTTGTTACTTGATTAGAAATTATTTTACATGAATGATTGAATGTAGTTGTTAAGTAGTTATTTACTTTATTTGATAATTGGTACTTTATAGTTAACTTGAATGTAATTGTTAATTGTTGTTAGATTTAGGGTTAATGTTGATATTTAGTATTTATCACGTATTTGGCTATACTATAAAAGTTAATATCTTAGAAATCTTAGTTAATTATTAATTACCTATTTGGCTATGTTATTAAAGTTGATATGTTAGTAATCTTAGTTACTTATCAATTATATTTCATTATTAACATCCAAGTATGTGTTAATTTATATTTTGTAGATGGAACTAAGTCAATCAAGTGACCCAATTGAACTTCCAAAGCATGATGATGAGGCTGAAAGTAGGAACAAAATTGATGAGCCGAACAACGCTTTAAAGAAGAAAAGGTTGAGGATGAAGATGGCAAGAAGGGTTGTAGAACACAGTCATTTGTATGGGATCATTTCACTTATGATAAGGATGCAACTAATTTGAAGTGCCCGTATTGTAAAAAGACAATGGCCGCTAATACAAAGAAAAATGGTACAAGTGCATTGGCTTTTCATTTTGCAGAAGTACTGCAAGACATCACCTCTTTACAAAAAGTGTGATTCCAAGAATCAATCTACTTTTACTTTCTAGCCCCTAAAAGCAGAAGGCAGTGATTGTTCTTTGAGTACACATTCTTTTAGCCAAGAAAACTGTAGGTGGTCGTTAGCCTGTATGTGTATAATGGATAACAGACGTTTTAGTGTGGTTGATGATGACGGTTTTAGAAAATACACATGGGATTTGAATCCTTTGTTCAATATCCCATCGAGGTGGACAGTGGCTAGGGACTGTATGACGATATATAAAGAAGACACAAAGAATGTGAAGAATGTCTTAAAAGACAAAACAGTATCGTTTACTACAGACACGTGGACGTCTGTTCAGAAAATTAATTATATGTGTCTTACAGCACATTGGATTGATGATGATTGGGCTTTAAGAAAGAAGATATTAAATTTTTGTCCCATAGCAAATCACAAGGGTGAGACGATTGGTAAGTTGGTGTATAAGTGCATAAAACAATGGGGGATTGAAAGGGTTTTTCTGGTGACTGTGGACAACGCAAGCTCTAATGATCGGGCAAATAAAGTTTTATCGACTATGCTTAAGGGACCACATGCTTATCTTGATTGCAAATAATTGCATTTGCAATGTTAGATTCGTAATGTTGTTAGGTATGTTAGATCCTCTCCTGCTTAAAGAATGTGTTGAAAAAGTTAAGATTGATTGTCAAAGAAAGCTTTGATTTGATGTAGAAACAAGATGGAATTCTACATACATGATGGTAGAAATTGCTGAGAAATATGAAGAGGCATTTAATAGGTATTTTATGTGTAAATAAGTAAATACGTTGTTTACATGTTTCTTAATTACTCTTAATATATTATGTGTTATTTATAGGATGCAATTGATTGATTATGGATTCAAGTCTTATTTTCGTGGTGATGTGGAAGATGATGGTAGTACGAGAAAACGAAGGAAAAATGATAAAAATGCAAGATAGTATTTCAAAGATGTGTTTAAATGATGATGAGAAAAAGAAAAAAAATGACATTGTCAATGAAAGCAAAGTATGATAAGTATTGGAATAATATTGACAATGTCAATTTCTTGTTATATGTCGCCGTGGTTTTGGATCCATGCGATAAACTGTGTTATTCGGAGTTTTGCTTGAATAAGATTTATGGTTTGGATTCTAAAAAGAGGAAGGAAATTTTAGATCGAGTGATGAAAACGTTGGAGGAATTGTATGCTCACTATAAAGATAAGGCCAACATATAGATTGACCGAAACAAAAAAAAAGGGTAGCATGTCATCTCCTTCTATAGGTCAAGTCTCACAAACAATCTCTCAAGTGGATTTGACGGACGGATTTAAGCAGTTTAAGGCAACATGTGGCCATGGGGTCAACAAGTCCGAAGTAGAGGCCTACTTAAATGGGGAAATGGAGAGAACCTCATCATTTGATATCCTAGCATGGTGGAAGATTCATGCAGATTAGTTTCCAATACTTTCTCAGATTGCTAGGCATGTCTTACCAATGCCTATCTCCACTATTGAATCAGAGTCGGCTTTTAGTATCGGCGGCCGAGTCATTGATCCATTTACAAGTTCTCTCACTCCGAAAACTGCCGAAACTTTTATTTGCACGCAAGATTTGCTAAGGTTCACCAAAACAGACATAGAGCTCCAGCACATGGCTATTAGTGAGTTAGTGGATTTGCGTGAGAATTTGGAGAAGAAAGAAATTGGTAAGAATTTCTTGATATTAATTCATTGAAATCTATTATATAGTAA
This sequence comes from Centrapalus pauciflorus, assembly GCA_020465985.1. Lineage (NCBI taxonomy): Eukaryota > Viridiplantae > Streptophyta > Magnoliopsida > Asterales > Asteraceae > Centrapalus > Centrapalus pauciflorus. The sequence continues at coordinate 47,824 of JAANYP010000117.1, forward strand.
TGACTTGATTTGTTTTTTTGTTGTAGATGAATTTTCAACTAGACAAAGCGTGTTCGGTTCTTGCATGGATGAGGATTGATGACTTATCTTTATTCAAGGTAAAAATTGTTTTAATATTATAATATTAAAAATTTAGAAAGTAGCTTTTATTATAAAATTGTGTATCGTTTTTTTTTGTAGATTAATGATGATTGGGAGTTTTGCATGTTTGTTGGAACTAAGAATGACACAACCAATCAACCACAATCGACAACGGTGTTTTTCATTAAGTTTTATGTTATTTGTAGTTTTGTACTCGGTTTGTGTGGAACGATTTGAACTTGAATATTGTACTTTGTGTGGAATATTTATTTACTTTGTTGGTATGAACTTGGATATTAGGAATGACATGCTTGAATAAATCATAGCTTCATAGTTATTATTATTAGTTTGTTATAGAATATGTCTCCAAGTCATTCGTCATAGCAGTTTGACATTTCAGAATTTGTCATTATACAATGGAATTGAACTAATTCATCGGTTCATCTTTCGAAGGTCAACTTATTTTTCTCTAGCAAACAATTACGTAATTAAGTGTCTTCTTCTATTGCTCTTAAAATATATACTTTTTTCTTTTCACATGGTAGTGCTTGAATGGCTATTATGTCGCACATTAGATGAAAGAGTTGGATCTTTGGACTTCGGTCACGGTTGATGTTATCTCGCACATTACAAGCTTGGTTTCTTCATGTTCACACGTATTCTTTTTCAACTTCATATGAACTTGTTATATAGCCTAAATGAGTAAATAACTAATCAGAACTAGTAATTATTACTTCATAGGAACTTTATTATGTCTGACGTTACAATATAGAGTTGAATTCTTGAATGACTTGTTTAATATCTTCTAACTTTAATAAATTAAAGTATCGAATTAATTAATTAAGTATTTACTAGTAAGTAACACCAACTTTTAAATTATAATAAATCAATTATCAAAAAACAACCCAATTTTAACAAAACCCAAAACCCAAACTGTTTTAAGAAATCGAAAACCCAAAAACCATGGATGCAAACCGAAAATCCGGAAAACCGAACCCAAAAAAACCAAAAACCGAACGGATTCCAAAAACCAGAAAATGAAAGTTTCGGTTTGGGTTCGGAGGGTGGTAGAAACCGAAACTAACCGCCCCGTTCTCACCCCTAGCTGACTCCACCCGCTCTCTTCTCCTTATACCTTTTCAAACTTTCAAGGTTTTGCCCTGCGAGGTGCTCTCCCTTTGTGACGTAAGGGTAGGCGGTGTAACGGGATGAGTTGCAGCGCCTTGTACTGTCCGCCCGATTGAACTCTGCGGTCTTTTCTCAATATCTTCTCCCACGGACATTTTAGCTTTCGACCCACGGGCCTCCCCTAGCCTTCGGGTTCTCCCTTCATTCATTTCAACCTCCTGAGTGTCCATATGCTCATCCACCTCCTCCGAATCTTCTTCTTCATACTCCATCATTACTTCATTACTCCTGTCAAGCGGTTGTGCCTCAACAGAGCAACACTGTTCTCTCATAAGAGACTACAACTGTTCAAAATTTGCTGCAACAAACCGACGCTTAATTACCGGTGGTAAAGGGCCAGATAGGAGTAGTAGGCGATGCCTCATTGGCGGTTGAGAGATTTGCGACTACCGAGGACATCTGTGGACCCTCTTGGGAATGGGTTTGTTTGACGCCTGGGGGATCCAGTAGGTGTGTTTCTACTACGTTTGGGTTTTCCATTATGAACTCCTAAAAGCGAGATTAGCACGGTCACAAACAGTCGTGTCCCACGGATGGCGCCAATTGTTTGTACGTCTGACAAGAAATGATAAAGGGTTGAGACAATGATAAGGTGTCCAGGTGCTTCCAGGTGGCATCCAGCGCCTAGAACATGAAAAGGAAAGAGCTACGGTTAGCCCCTGCATTGACACTCCGATGCCTAAGTAAGCATTCATGGTGAGTAGTGAATTGAGAGAATATGAGTGAGAAATGAGCATAACCCTTCTACCAGGTGAGGTACCTTCTATTTATACATATCCCAGGAGTAAGAGGGACCCAAGGGATGAAATATTATTGGTTAATAGGGTTGTGCATGCCCCCTGCTTCCCTTTTGAATCTGGCGGACCAATGAGGATGGCCTTTGTGCGCCCTCATGCCCGAAGCGTTCGTACCTGGCAAAATCCCTGGGGGAGATCCCTTTTGTGTCCCCCTCGTTTGTCTCTTCTGGTAGAAGAGGCCATCGGCTCGGGTGTGGGCTGGGCTTCTTCATGGAATGGTGCCTCATGGGTCTTAGCCTTGTCCGTATCATTACTTAGGATTGGACCCATATGATCAGTCCACATATCCTGTGATTTGAAGAGTACTTTCACATGTATGTTCCATTGATGATAATTCCGACTATTAAGTTTTGGTAATTGTGGTTGAGTAATATTCGCATTATTCGTCGCCATGCTCTGATACCAGTTTGTTGGGAATAGTAGACAGAAACACAAAAAATGATCCACTAAGGATCAAAAAATAATATGTTGTTTTCACTACAAAAAACCCTTCTGATGATGTTGGTTGCCTAACTGTAACTGACATGTATAACTGCCACATAACTAACTTCCAAATATAATTCTTATAATAAAATCTAGCTTATAATTTAACAGAATCAAGTCAAACTATGCAAAATAGAAAGTGTGTCACTCTTTTGGATCAATGGGATTTATAAAATTTGTAATCTCATTGTGGTGTACATTCTGATACCCACATCTAGTGGAGAAGAAACATCAAATTCACCACATTTTTGTAAAACCTTTGTAGTAGTTTTGGTGATAATTTTTTGTAGTTATATATAGTGAGTTTAAATCGATACACTAATTAATTTTATACTTATCTAATTTTTTTGTACAAAATCAAAAACTCATGTTCAACAACAAGAATAAACTATTTATTATATCCACTCCAACTCACGTTTAATACAAAAGAATATTTAGAGATGATGCTCTCACTAGAGGTGGCGCTCTCATCATGGTAAGATCAATGTTCCTTTTTCACTAGAGGTGGTGCTCTTACCACAGTAGGACTACGACTTTGTAAATTCCAGCGGCCCAAAAGAGTGAGACACTTTCTTTTATATAATTCGACTTTATTCCTTTCACTATCATAAGAAAAATTTTCTAGTTCAATGTTGCGAATCACAGGTCATTGGGCTTAACAGAGATGTGAAAACTTTAGATTACTTCTATATATAGATGCAACATACATTGAATTAACTAGACCCACATTCATCACCATTCTAGGAAAAGCCACCCGAAATGCATGGTGTTGACAGAAACTGCCATGGAAGGTTAATATATTTCTCTAGGTGTCAACGTACTTCACAAGGAAACTACCATTTATGAATCTAAAACATCCAATGGTGTTGAGATATCTTACACCACATGTTTCACTTTAGATGTCTTCTACATAAGGCATAAATCACGTGATGCAAATGCAGATTGCCAAATGCCATAAGCAAATTTAAAAGCTTTCTTCATTGCTATGACAAGAGAAACTAAACAAGAAAACAATGAGATGACCTTTAGATGTTCATAGCCATATATATATGGGAGAAAACAAATGAACATATTGTATGAAAAATGGAATAGCAAAAGAACCATCTCCTAATTGTATTTACTTGACCTTTTCAGTTATATTACATAAAATCACTTAATCTTGTAAGCATTTAGTTTTACGATTGTTCATGGTTGGATGTATTGTTGGGTTTCCTATACCCTTGCTAGGTTAAATTAAAACTTTGCGGAAAATTAAATAACCTAACTATGCAAGAATATAAAACCTTAAGGATCTAACCAAACAAGCTAAGCAACTATTTATTAAAATAAAGAGATGAATAAGAAAACTAACCTTGAGAAAATTCGCAATTTTCTCCACGAAGAACGATTGCACGAACAGCCTCTGAATCGAGTAACAAGCGTCTAAAGCAAGATCGCCTCTAGTTGGTCACACCCAATGAACAAAAGAAAAGATAATTATAACTTTTCTAATCTCAGATCTCAGAGTCCCAAAACTGGTATCCCTTGTGATTGTTAAAGAACTTAGAATCGAATGAGCGAGGAATGAAGCAGGCAGGGGCTGCCTATTTATAGGTTTTAGAAACCTACAAATTTTTGATCCCAAATCCATGTGGGATGGATTGGTGGCCGGCCCCCCCTATTAGGGTTTAGGGGGTGCCCTGTTGACTATCAACTAATTGCAGTTTAGCCCCTGTACTTCCTCAATTAGTTCTGTTAGCTTCCAGTTAATTTATTAACTATTAATAAATTAACAAACTAACACATTAATCAAATATAATCAATTATTTAGTTTCTAATTAATTTATTAAACATAATAAATTAACAAACTAATTAACATTATATATTTAAGTTAATCATATTCTCTTTACAATTCATTGCATGCACCCAAAAAGGATCCAGCCTGATAACAATATGTTTACAAATAATTGTGACTTGGACACTAATTCCAACAGTCTCCCACTTGTACAAGTCGGAAACTATTTGTCTAAACACATTCTATTACCAGCCTTCCTAGCTACTCGATACAGCTGCCGAACTCTGAATCATATCAGAGCTAATCTTTAGATAAGGGATCAACTATTCCTTCGTTCTCTGATATCGTATGAAACTAAGACATGGATTATAATCAATCTTTGGTTTCAAAATTATGTTTCTGATTTCCGATTAATATGACTATATGAGACTTATTAATTGAACACTTCAATTTTGTCTCGGTCGGGCCCGACACTCTAGAGTCAACGTTTAATCATCAGAGGGCCCATAGATATCGCTTTTTCATATAGGCAAAAGGAACGAATAAACTTCGCATACACATCGCTAGCCAACTAATAACATCGTAACTAGATATATCCGTTATAAGTGGCAGTTACGTACAGCGTTTGAATGCACTAAGGTATGACGGACTAGAAAACCGCAACTTCAATGTATCTCCATCTGAAGAATAGAGGATATTATCATCTTGGAAATACTTATGATTTGATCCATGAAGTATCTTTCCAAGTGCGAGTGCCCTATACTTAAATCTCCATTAAGTACCTATGAATGTTGCAGCAATCTCTATGCTATGTCAAACTCTTGACAGTCTACTAACATTCCATGACAGTCTTTATTCAATACTAACTCCCGGTAGTACGAACGACTGAGGTATTTGAATAAAATTAATTACTCTGGGAGTTGGTTTTAAACATGCAAAAGAAAACACAACGATAAATTAATAGAACATGGCAGCACTTTGCAAATAAATAAATCTCCATTATTTAATCACCAAATCCATTACAATTTCAAATCATTGTTACAATGTTTCAAATTCAAAACTAACTACTAAACTTTACATTATCTCGTAATCCTATGCTAACAGCATGACTACAGTGTTTCGGTTGAGAAAGTGACTTTGTGAACGGATCAGCTGGATTCTCCTCTAATCGCACTCTTTTCACAATCACATGTCCTTGTTCAACCTTTGTACGAACAAAGTGGTACTTCCGATCAATATGCTTGGACTTTCCATGATCCTTGGGTTCTTTAGTCAACGAAACAGCACTTTCGTTGTCGCAGAATATTTCGATGGGGTCTTGAACCGTTGGGACAACTCCAAGATCTCCAATGAATTTCTTTAACCAGATGGCTTCCTTTGAGGCTTCTGAGGCCGCAATATATTCTGACTCGCAGGTAGAGTCTGCCACGGTAACCTGCTTCGAACTCTTCCACGTCACGGCTCCCCCGTTCAATAAGAACACCCAACCAGATTGTGATCGACAGTCATCTCTTTCCGTTTGGAAACTCGCATCGCAATAACCGGTTACTTTGAGTTTATACTGTCCACCGTAAACTAAGAACCTGTCTTTAGTATTTCTTAAATACTTAAGAATATTATTGACCGCCGTCCAATGACCTTCACTAGGGTCTTGCTGATGTCGACTCACCATGCTTAAAGCAAATGAGACATCAGGCCTCGTACATGTCATGGCATACATTATCGATCCTATGGCCGAAGCATATGGAACTCGACTCATTCTGTCTCGTTCCTCCTATGTCTTCGGGCTCATGTCTTTACTAATCTTTATGCCATGAGGAAAGGGAAGGTTCCCCTTCTTAGACTTCTCCATACTGAACCTTTTCAGTATTTTGTCCAAGAACGTATCCTGGCTTAGGCCTATTAGACGTCTCGTTCTATCTCTATAAATCTTTATACCCAGAATTAAGCTGCATCTCCTAGATCCTTCATAGCGAAACATCTTCCCAACCAATCTTTTACACTCTGTAATGTTGGGATGCCGTTTCCTATAAGTAATATGTCATCGACATATAATAACAGGAAGACTACATTGCTCCCACTGACCTTGACATATATGCAGGATTCATCTTCGCTTCTAGAAAATCCAAACTCTGTGTTTTTCTCATGAAAGCAAAGATTCCAGCTTTGAGAAGCTTGCTTAAGTCCATAAATGGACTTCTGAAGCTTACACACTTTCTTAGGATACTTGGTGTCTACAAAACCTTCAGGTTGTGTCATAAACACATCCTCTCTCAATTTCCCGTTAAGGAAAGCGGTTTTGACATCCATCTGCTAGATTTCATACTCATGAAACGCAGCTATGGCCAGAACTATCCTTATGGATTTAATCTTAGCTACCGGTGAAAAGGTTTCCTCATAGTCAATCCCGTAGGTTTGAGTATAGCCCTTTGCCACCAGCCTAGCTTTATAAGTGTGTACTTTCCCGTTCATATCCGTTTTCTTCTTGAATATCCACTTACAACCCACCGTCTTTAGACCGGGTGTGGGATCCACCAAGTTCCAAACTTGGTTGCCATACATGGATTCACTATCGCTATCCATAGCTTCCTTCCATTTGGCTGCCTCAGGGCCTGCTATCGCTTCCCGGTAGTTAGCTGGTTCATCTAAGTCGACTAGTGTACTATCACTAATCATATCATCCTGTTCAATATGGAAACCATAGTAGATCTCAGGAGGAATGCTAACTCTACCGGATCTGCGCAAAGGTAAGGATATGTCATTGGGTTCAACAGGCATCTCAGCCTCATGTTGATGGTCAGTGTTTGCAGTTGGTTCTTCATTGGTAGCATCTTGAATCTCATCAAGATCGATCTTACTCCCACTTTCCTCTTTAGATATTATCTCCTTCTCGAGGAACACTCCTCTTCGAGATACAAACACTACGTTTTCACGTGGTTTGTAAAATAGATATCCAAATGACTCTTGTGGGTAACCGACGAATAGACACTTTTCAGATCTTTGACTGAGTTTGTCAGAGGTCTCTCATCCAACGAAGACTTCACAACTCCAGATCTTGATGTGACCAAGGGAAGGACGCTTTCCCTTCCACATCTCGTAAGGTGTCTTTGAAACTTTCTTGGTGGGTACTAGATTTAGAATATGTGCCGCAGTTTCTAATGCATAACCCCAGAAACTTACTGGAAGTGTTGCTCGACTCATCATAGATCGGACCATGTCTAACAAGGTCCTGTTTCTCCTCTCCGCAACTCCGTTGAGTTGTGGTGTTCTACGAGGTGTTAACTGGGAAACTATTCCACAGCTTCTAAAATGATCGAGAAACTCGATACTAAGGTACTCTCCTCCCCTGTCGGAGCGGAGAACCTTTATCTTTCTGCCCAGTTGATTCTTTACTTCACTTTGATATCTTTTGAATGTCTCAAAAGTGTCGGACTTATGTTTAATTAAATAAACATATCCAAATCTACTATAGTCATCTGTAAAGGTGACATAGTACCGATTTTCCCCTTTTGTAGCACATCGGAATGGCCCACATACATCTGTGTGGACCAAATCCAATAGTCCTTCACCTCTTTCACACGTTCTTGTGAATGGTGACTTTGTCATCTTGCCCAGTAAACAGGATTCGCATACATCATCCGATTTTAGGTCGAATGATTCCAACACTCCATCCTTTTGGAGTTGGGCGATGCGTTTCTTGTTAATGTGCCCAAGGCGACAGTGCCACAATTTGGACTTATCAATTTCGTTAGAATCAATATTAAATAATAGGTTGTTATCACACTCAACAGTTTCATATATGCCATTATAAGGACAAGCTTTGAATATAAAAACATCATTCAAATAAACCAAAATACTTCCATTATTATTATCAAAGCTGAAATTGTATCCATCCTTATACAAGGCAAACAAAGAAATGATGTTCCGATTCATATCGGGTGAATAACAGTAATTATTTAAGCTAATCTCTACTCCTGATCTAAGCACGAGCTGGAACCTTTCGACTTTCTTCACAGGCGTGATCTTTCGATTCCCCATGATTAGGTTCAGCTCCCCATGCTTCAAGCTTCTACTTTCCCTTAATCCCTGCAATACAGAGCAAATGTGAGTACCACATCCTGTATCAAGAACCCATAAATTAGAGATAGAAGTGTTATGGAGTTCGATCATGAACATACCTGAGGTGCTGGCCGTTTCAACTTTGTCGTCTTTAAGGTCCTTCAGATATGATGGGCAGCTTCGCTTCCAGTGCCCCTTGCCATTGCAGTAAAAGCATACTGCATCCTTCAGATCTTTAGTAGGCACAATACCGGACTCTGTTTTCCCTTGAGACCCTTTCTTGGACATTCCTTTTGGGGTCTTCCAGGATGACTTCTGTTTCTTTGAGTCCTTACCGACAGTAAGCACAGGGGCCACAGGGGTCTCATCTTTCTTGATGCCCTGTTCAGCGGTTCAGAGCAGATTATGCAGTTCCATAATTGACGTCTCCTTCTGATTCATGTTCATCTGATAGGAGAGTACGAACTGATTATAGATGGTGGGCAGTCCAGAAAGAATGATATTGGTGGAGAACTCAGAGTCAATCACCATATTGAGAGCCTCCAGCCGGTCGAAGTACCCCTTCATCTCATGGACGAAAGTGCAGATAGATGTTCCAGGATTTGGTTTGCAGGCCATGAGGGATCTTACCACATAAAGGCGCTCTTTGCTTGCCTTAGCCTCAAACATCTCTCGCAGCTGCTGATTCATCTCAAAGGCCCATGTATTCTCGAAGGCTTTAGCAAGCTCAGGAACCATGGATGACGCCATGATGCAGGACACTTTGTTTGCATCATCGTAATGTTTCTGGTGTGCGTCCATTTCCTCCTGGGTGGGATTCTCATTCAGTGTGGGAATTTGTTCATCGAGAACATACTCCTTGTTCTCGTACCTCATCGTAAACCTGAGGTTTCTCATCCAGTCCACATAGTTCGGACCGGATAGTTTTTCCCTACCCAGAACGGAAAGGAGTGAGAAGTTGGATGCGTGGTTGGGAGCAGGAGTGGGAGTACCAGTAGAAGTAGACATCTGTGAGATAAAGTTTTAGTTAGTTTGAAGTATTCCTTAAACAATTTACCCAATTTGAATTAAGGCTAGGATCCATATTTTCGATTCGTTTTATGAAAAGGGTCGCCGTAATCACGCCACGAATTTATTTTAGGTGGACAAATTCTTGTCGATTTCAATCTCTATGAAATTCCTAGATCTTTTGAGATTCATTGAATCTTATCAATGGCATGTTAATCTGGGTTATGCTCAACTACTATCCGTGACTGGGTTGCCGAGGATCACAGACAAGATGGTGAATCTAACCATGCAAAACTGCGTAAGACCCGGCACGGATCAGTCCGGGAATCGCAAGTCCTACATCACCTCCAAATATGTCTCTCATTAGTGTGCCGGTCAATACACACGCTCCACTAACAGTGCATATAGGAGATGTGCATTTTTCATGGATTCGCATACTAATTCACTTTTGATATATCTAAAACGGGATTTTTGTTTTAGTACTTTAGATTATACTTTTAATCTGGACATCATCCTATCAAAAGTCCTCTGTAGCTTCATTGAACGCACAGCGAAACGGAGGAGGTAGGTCAGCGCGAAGCTGTTAAAAACCTACTCTTTTAGGGAAGCAGAGCGACCCGCCTTATACCTCGTTTATAGTTTGTTCACTATGGGTGAGCCGATTTATCAATTGACTGACGATTTAATTAGATTTAAATGATATATATATACATAATCAATAATACATATATTAATTTCTTTTAAATCTTAGGGGTTTAATTTTAAACTTTTAAAATTAAAGGGTCTATTTTAAACATTTTAAAACTCAGGGTATATTTTAAACAATTTAAAATATTTGGGTTTAAATTAATATTTATATTTTATATATGTATATATATATATATATATATATATATATATATATATATATATATATATATATATATATATATATATATATATATATATATATATATATTTCGGTTTCAATATTTAAATAAAATAAGAAACATTTAATTATTAAATATATATATTAAATCCGAAACCTATATATATAACCATATAAATCCTCAAAATTTAAACCTAGGATAATACAAGTTTATCCTAATAAATTATGATATTCTAAAACCTTTAGGATAAGCACTTAATTTAAATTAAGGAAATTTCTAGATAAATAGGATTTAGGATAAACCTAGAAAATCAAGCTTATCTCTAAGGCATGTTTATCTAAAACCCCAAAAATCAAACCCTTAATTAAATTAATAAAATCCTAAATTAATAAAATAATAATTTATTTAATAATTCAGATTTATCCATTTAAAACCTTTTAAAAATCTGAAAATTTGAAGATAAATATGAAAAACAATTTTCAAAATTTAGACAATTAGTTTAATATTTAAAAACTATTTTAAAAATTAAATAATTATCAAAAAACGAATTCTACTCCAAAAATTTCAAAATTTAAGAACAAGATTATCATCTCAAAATTAGTGCAAAGCTCGTTAGGTTAACCTGGCTCTGATACCACTGTTGGGTTTCCTATACCCTTGCTAGGTTAAATTAAAACTTTGCGGAAAATTAAATAACCTAACTATGCAAGAATATAAAACCTTAAGGATCTAACCAAACAAGCTAAGCAACTAATTATTAAAATAAAGAGATGAATAAGAAAACTAACCTTGAGAAAATTCACAATTTTCTCCACGAAGAACGATTGCACAAACAGCCTCTGAATCGAGTAACAAGCGTCTAAAGCAAGATAGCCTCTAGTTGGTCACACCCAATGAACAAAAGAAAAGATAATTATAACTTTTCTAAGCTCAGATCTCAGAGTCCCAAAACTGGTATCCCTGTGATTGTTAAAGAACTTAGAATCGAATGAGCGAGGAATGAAGCAGGCAGGGGCTGCCTATTTATAGGTTTTAGAAACCCACAAACTTTTGATCCCAAATCCATGTGGGATGGATTGGTGGCCGGCCCCCCCTATTAGGGTTTAGGGGGTGCCCTGTTGACTATCAACTAATTGCAGTTTAGCCCATGTACTTCCTCAATTAATTCTATTAGCTTCCAGTTAATTTATTAACTATTAATAAATTAACAAACTAACCCATTAATCAAATATAATTAATTATTTAGTTTCTAATTAATTTATTAAACATAATAAATTAACAAACTAATTAACATTATATATTTAAGTTAATCATGTTCTCTTTACAATTCATTGCATGCACCCAAAAAGGATCCAGCCTGATAACAATATGTTTACAAATAATTGTGACTTGGACACTAATTCCAACATGTATTACTTTTTAGTCATTGATGGTTGTCATTCTCATGACTAGAATTAATTCTCCTATATATATATATATATATATATATATATATATATATATATATATATATATATATATATATATATATATATATATATATATATATATATATATATATATATATATATATATATATATATATGCTAAATACTTCAGTCTTTTAATACTCGAAACATCAATGAGAATTACGTCATACTGATTTCAGATGGTGAAGCCACAGGTGAAATGCCGCTAGAATTTCCACCCGAAGGATGGCTACATCGGGCTATAGTAACATAACATAATATGCATATGTGTGTGTGTGTGTGTGTGTCACTAAAGGAATACAAAAATGCTATACGTAGACAACTATATATGTGTGTTAGTGATAAAAGAAAGCAAGAGACCAAGTCAGGAATCATATTTTTAGTTCTCAATGTGTGTGTGTGTATAATCCAGATTGCCAGTGCACCTGAATGTCAAAAGGAACCAAAGCACCATCTAGATGGGGAAAAAGTACCAAAATAAAATCAAGGGTATAATCATCAATGAGATGTAATTTAATTTAGGAATGTATATCAAACAAATTCTAGTCCACTGAATGCTCGAATTACTTGATACCATAGATAATCACGTAGTTAAATTTGATGGCTTGAATTACGCTTCTTCTATTCACGATAGGTAATCTAATCGGATTCAAGAAAATCAAAATCGGATTTAAAAAAAATCAACAATCGGATTCAACAAAATCAACAATATATATTGTGAATAAACGATGTCAACTGGGAATGAGAATATATAACGATTGCTTATATGTGATTAAAAGACATATACAGTGATTTGTGAGTGTGTTCATAGCAATCATTATTATGAGTAGTGATAAATTAAAAGTGTTATTATATATGTACAATAATTATTGTATAAATAAAGCAAAATAATTGAGAAAGCAAACATATTTTCGATAATCATGAAATTACAATGACCGTTTATTTAACTGAGAAAACAACTCATCAAAAGGAAGACCTTAAATAGGTCGATCCAAAATGTATGAGTAAGCATTAATAAAAAATGACATTGTAAACAACTAGCTATTCTAAACCGATCAGCATTTAGTAATACATCATTCAGTATGTGTTACCTTTGTCTCGTTGGCATTTTTCAGTAAGGTGTCCTCCATTACTATGGGATCTTGTCCCATGAATCGGCTTCATCGAGCATTTTTTACGCGTGTATGTTAATCGTGTAGAAGTATCTTGGCAACATATCGCTTGCGAAGGTTACTTAGTTGGGTCTTTTGTGATCACGGGGAGATTTGAATCCACAAACCCATTTTATATCGTCCATGTAGGCCTCCAAATGGCACATAGTGAAAATTTCACAATATGTGAATTGAAAAATTACCATTTGTGAATGCATTTCCATTGTAGAACATATGGTACTATGAAATGTGCATTCATAGTTGGTTAGTTCATACACTCAAAACAAGTAATATGACCTTTACAATGTAAATGTTCATGCATTACAAATCATAGTTCACGATAACATGTTCACAGTATGAACATTACGATATAGGATAGATTTCACAGTTCACATATACTTGTTCACAATTCACAGTAACATGTTCACATTATAACCTTTACAATCTAGGATAGATTTCATAATCCACATTTACTTGTTCACAATTCACGGTTCACAGTGACATGTTCACAGTATGACCTTTACAATATAGGATAGATTTCACAGTTCACAATTACTTGTTCAGAATTACGTGTTCACAAATCACAATTGGTATAACGGAGTATTTACAATAAAGTCATGATATTCACTTTTCATGTTGATACATTCATGGGGGAATTCATTGTTCCAATTACATGTTCACAGTAGCTATCAAAACCATATAAGCCATTTCACATTGCCATAAATAAACATACATCAATAGTGCCAAACAAGGTTTTTCATTGTCATTTTATGTATTCATCCGTCTTTCATCTTTTCATGATTGATGAACGATGGATTTTTAGACCCGGACGGTTACTAGCCAAATGATAAGACCTCTTTAACGAGTAGGAACTGAATAAAAACAAAAAACCCGAATGAAGTAACATCATTATTAATGTGAAAATATTTATTTACGTGTTCACAAAGGATGTAAAAAATCGAATACCTTGATCATCGCTGCTTGCCTTCTCGTTTTTCAACTCCTTCTTCTTTTTTTTTTGATGGGTGGGGTTTCGATTTTTGAAACAACATATACAGCAAGTCAAAGAATCACGAACAAGATATAAAAACTCTAGGGTTTATCTACGACGAACATTCATAAAAAAAATCGTCGAATGCTTCTTCTTGATTGTCGTAGAAGGGGAAAAGAAATTGTGATTTCATTTTGATAAACCCTTAAATCACCTTCTTCTTGATGTTGTAGAATGAGAAACCGTAAATATGTTTTGATTTTGGTTGGGATTTAATTTGGATTTTCAAACCCCATGATTTAAGCGTGATTGCAATCTTTGTTTGTTATTACTCTATTACCCTTCCTTGTAATTAAATAGATTTGTTCTAAGTTTTAACTGCCTTTAATAGCTAAAATGTGTGGTTAAAAAGTGGTTTCATTGATACCCTCCACTTGTAAAGTACCCTTCCGATCATATATATATATACATACATATATATATATATATATATATATATAGATATATATGTATGTATGTATGTATGTATGTATGGATGTATGTATGTATGTATATATGTATGTATGTATGTATGCGTGCGTGCGTGTATGTATGTATGTATGTATATACGTATGTATGTAGAGGAGGTTTTATGGAAAACCTCTATGCATCGGGGAACCTTGGAAAACCACATGCATCAGCAAAGTAGGATCGTGCATCATGATAATTTGATGCATCGCGTAGTCAGTTCGAGTCGAAACACAATGAATCGTAAAAGAAAACGTATTGCATCACCTGGGGAAGATGGTGCATCTCGATCACTAGATGCATCATGTGGCCGGACATTGGTCTGATGTCCAAACCGTAGAAATTGGTTTATTATTTTAGTGCTTTCCATACATAGAAAATATTAAATTACTTAGTTGGGAATCGAATTTATTGATTTACTTATTTTATTGATGTACTTATTTTAATAGCGAAGTTATTGATGTACTTATTTTAATAGCAAAGTTACTTTTTAAAATATTAACATACTACTGCATCGTAAAAAAAAACTTGTGAATAAAATTCGATATTGATCTATGGAATTAGAGATCTTGGGTATGATAATTTGTAAATTAATATATTAAAGAGTTGATTTATTATTTAAAAAAAATAGAAAGAATTTCATATATTTCCCTCTAAAATTGCATAATATCATATATACCCGAGTCAAAAAAAAATTCATATATATCCTTCTAAAACTTCGTAATATCATATTTACCCAACTTAGAACTTTAATATCATATATACCCTTTAAAACTTGTAAATATATCAAATATATCCAAATTATTTATTTATTCTTTTTTATTACTTTAAAACTCATAATAAATATTCATTAATAAAGAAATGATCTATCTACCCTTTTTATTTCTTAAACTTCATAATTATCATATTTACCCAATTGAAAACTTTAATATCATGTATACCCCCCCCCCCCTTTAAACTTTTAAATATATCAAATATATCCAAACTATTTATTTATGATCTTTTATTACTTTAAAACTCATAATAAACATTCTTTTATAATTTTCCTATAGACTAATCTTTATAATATCATATTTAGCCATATACAAATATCAAATTTCTTAAATATATCCCAATAACTCTAAACTGAAAAATATATTTATAAAAGATTATTACATCATATCATTTTCCATGACTAGGTTCATGACAACAATATTACAAAAAAGCCAATAATATGTTTATCATTTCGAATGAAGTTGACAATCCAATATCCATGAACGAGTAACATGACAACAAAACTATTACGAAAACATTTACTTAGGAACATATCCAAAATCCATGAACGATTGCATCACAACAAAAAGTTACCAAATCACCAACTCAAGAACATGATCGATCTAGACACCAAAAACTTTGAATGTGTATCATTCTGACCTTGGTACTTCACAAGTCTTTGTATTCTTTCTTCATCCCCTAAAACAAGAAACAATTATCAACATTTTATAAGTATTGAGATTGTTTTTTCAAGATAGTATAATATATTAAATGAGCTTTCACCTTTAATTGGTGGATGCATGAGAATCTTGGGATGCAGGGTTTTCGCATGTCTTCTCATGGTGTCCATATTGACTACATCGTGGACATTTATTCCTT
Organism: Centrapalus pauciflorus; assembly: GCA_020465985.1. Classification (NCBI taxonomy): domain Eukaryota; kingdom Viridiplantae; phylum Streptophyta; class Magnoliopsida; order Asterales; family Asteraceae; genus Centrapalus; species Centrapalus pauciflorus. The sequence continues at coordinate 63,833 of JAANYP010000117.1, forward strand.
TTTTTGGGCTCGTCGGGTACTACAATCCTGTTCTTTCTTGGACGTCCAGGTGGACGTTTGACAATTGGTGGGTATATCTTCTCACCTGCATCTATGTGCAACCATTGATCCTTTCCAGGCATTAGAGCAATTTCTAGAGGATAGGCTTCTTTGAATTTCTCGACTGTGAAGTACCGATCAACATATTTATCTCAGTTAGTATCCCTTGTAAAAGTAATGAAAGCCACTTCATGCACGCATAGAAGACCTTTAACTTACCAAACCCAACAACTACATCTTTTCTCATCTAGAATAACCTCCCAATGTTTCCCTTTACACTTCACTTTAGCTCGATTGTCACTATTTCTACAAACCTCAAATTCACCCAATTTCTACCTGGAAAATAAAAAAAGATAAGAAAAAACTTACTACTATTAAAATAAACATTCTAATCCACTTACCTTTGAGATATTGTTGAGATAATGCATAGTAGTAGGAACTATTGTGCCTTTTCATTCTTTCATAATCCTCCGCTTCTTATCAAATCGTACCATAATCTTTTCTCTGACAGCTTAAAGGAGATCATACTGGCTAGTAACGCGCTTCACTTATCCAAGCATTAAATGCTTCGGAGATGTTGTTAGTAATATAATCACACTTGGATATTGTTCCAAACTTACTTCGACTCCATATCTTAATATGGTTCTCATTAAGTTATGTAATCGCATTTTTACGTACATCAACGATTTCCTTTAATAATCTATCATGCTCGCTAAAGCAATAATTTATTGCAGCACCCCACAAGTTGAAGCTGAAGAACTCACCACAAAATTGTTTCTTGAAGTTGCTGTATAAGTGCCTCATGCATTCTTTGTGCTCAATGTTAATTCTTTCCAAATGATAATCTTGCACTCACCAATAAACAATAATAAAAATGATTCACACAAAGAGAATTGTCACCCAATCTTGCATGAACACTGTCAGAGAGAAATAGAATACGGTGGCCGCTTTTTTCTTTTCAATTGTGAATAATGACAAAGTTGTGGGAAACCCTATGAGGGTTTCCTTTAAATATGAAAACCAACTTTGAAGGGTTGACAATCTATACCCCTAAACTTCTACATAAACAAAATAACTTACAAATGATAGAAAATAAATTACATGGAAATAAAATACAACTAACTATTACAAAATAGAATCCACAGGATTGAAATTTAATATGTAACAATCACCCCCTTTTCAATTAATGTGGAGGATGGCAGGCTTGCTCTTCAGATTCTCACAGGCCAAGAATAACATCGAACCTTCTCATCACCTGGTGAGCTTGCGACCTGTTAATTATAAGCTCAATTGTATTGAGGAGGTCCTGAATCTCTTTTGGCTTCTTTTTGAGCTCTGAAACCTTCTGGGTCGTCCTGTTGGAGCCTCCCGTTAAGTTCTACTCATATTAAGCGGAGAGTGCCATCAGAGTAATAGGGTAACTCCTCAAAACGCAAAAACGTTTCCAGCCCATTCTTGTCCAAAATTATGACACCTTGATCAGCTCCCATGAAGACTCGATACATAGGTTGATGATCGATATCAAAACATGTTTGATGAGGATCATTGAGTCTCACCTTCACTAGGTAGCTCCTAATAGCCATATGAAAATCATTTAAGCACATGATGATGAAAGCCGCCTCATGCATCTGGTCAGAGCTGCTAGAGCAGTGACATTACTGAAACCTATCATCTCGTTTGATGGCAAAGGATGGAGTGACCAGACTCGTTTATACATCGAGATAGAGACGATCTTTATTATTCTTGACTATGACAAGTATGCAGACATCGGACTAGTTTGTATAAGCTTTATTTGATTGTATTCAGCTTCACCTGCTTTAGATGCATTGCTTAATTCCATCAGAAGACGTGTGCTATACTTACTCGGCTTTTCATGAAAACAACCTTGAATTTATCTATGAGATACGGTTGAAGGAATTCCTCTGATTTTAACTTAATCAAATATTGTTTCAGCCCTTGAACCAGTGGGGCCTCAACTTCGGCAGCAGGTATTTCAAGCATTTTATAGACTCGACGGGGTCAGACAGACAAACTAGTCATCTAAATCAACCCAAAGAAACTATTCAGTTAAGGATATGATGATAGAAAGCCGTCTCTCTCACTGGTAGGTTGGGTATGTACTTTGCCCTTGGAGAACCATGTGACCCAGTCCACTGTGTCATATCTGAGGGATGGCTCGGGTAGCTCTTGAAAGCAATCAACGGTTCGAACCCCTGATGGTTCAGTGGATTCGGTGGACGATGTTTGGATTTGTGGGCTGGTGGTAAGTTAAAGATTAGGTTGTTGGACGATCTCCGAGTCTAAATCAGACAATAAGATGACATCGAATTTATCATATTAAGGCTCATATACCACCATTGCCATAATCAGATCTTCTTCAGTCTGACCCTCTGTGGTCTTTGTAAATTTCTCCCCAATTTGTTCACTGCTAGCTCCCTCTACACTCGGTACTCCTCCCTCATGATGGAGTCTTAGGCGTTTCTCCCCCTCAGGATGACCAGGGTACTCTTGGGCATCACGTTCCCTTTTAAAAGACTCATCCCGAGGTCTGCAAAGAGTCTGTAAATCGATGAAAGCTTATTCCATCCTGTCCATTCTCTTATTCGTCTCTGCCTCGACTCGCAATATTAGCCTATAGAAGCTTTCGATAGAATCTGTGAAAATTTTGCTGTTGTGGCAATTTATTCTTGAAGCGCCGTTGAAGATTGGACTGAAGGTGGCAACTACTGAGTTGCAACACCCTTGAGGGCTTCCTACTTAGCCCGGGTAATTAGTCTGGCGTCTCAAAGAGCAGCGGTTAATATCTCGGGTGTTATCCCTTGATGGTCTGAAGTGGACGGCATTTGTGTTGCCGCATCAGGACTTCCTTCTCTTATTTATGGCTCTCCAGCTTGGGTTGTAAATCGGGAATTTAGTGGAGACGCCAGGGAGGCATCTCTAAAGTGTGGGGATGCCACGGAGGCGTCGTGCACATGCGACAGAGTGTTATGGGGTAAGGGATCATCCGTGATAAAAATAACGTCGGTCACCAAGTGCAGCAGGTGACCTATTTCAACATCTCCCTTCTCCGAATGAGGGGTAAATGGCATTTGTGTGATATCCCCGTGAGGTGAAACAGGATCCCTTTAAGGGGAACCTGAGTGGCTGGGTTAGATTATCACGGCCACAGGACTGGTGGCCTTATGCTGGGTTGTCCGGCTTGGGGTAATGAGAACTCCCTCAACCCTCATTCCTTTTTTCCCTCAAAGGGTTAAAGATGGTGCCTTCGGAGTCACCCATCTCTGGCCTTTCACCACCAGCTCCCTCCGTTTCTTCACTCAACTGCCACTCCCTAGAGCCCAATATATTTTCTATATCCTCCATTTCTCCTTCCGCCTCACTTAGGCGCTCCTCACTTTCAAATGTGCTTGGCTTTGTCGGTTCTGACAGAGCCTCTTCTAGATACACACCCTTGAAATAGACCGTTACCCTTTCTACGGAGAAGCGACAGTGGAATGTTCGTTACTTGAACTCGAGGAATGTCCCTCGAGATCTTAAACCATTGGAGAGCGACCAACTTGTATACGTCAACTTCAGGACTTTCTTGGATATCATCGTCTTGATCCATGTAAAATTGAATGATAAGCTGGAGGAACCTTTGTGTGGGTCCCAAAAGGTTTCCTTAGTATGTTGCTCTAAGCTGTAAAGGGGTGGGTGAATACAGCTATTTAAAACTCAACACACTTTTCTCAATCTTTGTGTATATTATCAACAAGTATTAATTACAAACAAGCTTGAACTGCGGAATGGTTCAAGCTGAGATGACAGAAATAACAGATGTTTAACTTTTCTAAGACACACTCAGACTAGCTACAATGAATACACTCACTAAGATGACCTCACTGTTTACAAGACAGACAGATGGACAGCTTGAATAAGAACAGCTTGGACACACATTACTGTTTTATTCAAGAAGACTTGCATGCATGAAAACACACTTCCTTGCACGATCTGAATATCACTCTTGGTTATCTCACATTTCTTAGAAGCTTCCTTTTATACTCTCACTGATAATCTCAGTGAAGCTTCATCATTGGACATGGAGATAGTGGGATGTCTTTCCAAAAAGACAAAACAACTTTATAGCACGTTCTGACAAAGTAGAATTCTCTTTACATTGCAGGATCTCTGTCTTTTCCTTTTTGTCTCTGTTATAGAAGGCTTTAACCAAAAAAAAAATGTCAACTTTGAACCTTTCATCTTCTGTTATGGCCATTTTTATATAAGAAATGGTCTATCACCCATTTCAGATATCCCTTGGTCTTCATGTTACAGAACAGCGTAGGCAGTCTTTTGCAGCTTCTGCTTTTCCACGTTGTCTTCGACTTTGTAACTGATCTTGTAGTCTAAAATAATACATGTGGACATGGAAACATATTCGATAAAGTGCTTAGCCTGTTTACAAAGAACATGTTTTGTTAAAAAAAACAGAACACTTAGAATTTGTCCAAGCTGCTCAACAGGATTAAGCAGCATAGACAGTTTATGTCCAGCCTGTTTAACAGACTAGAACAGCTTGGGCAATCTGCATTTGTTGCAACAAATTCAACAGGGTAAACAGCTTTGACTAATATTGCAAATCACTTATTGGGTCTCAATAAGGCATTAACAGGCCTTAAATTATTCCTTCAAGTACATCAAACGGGTTTGATTGATAATCTCCCCCTAAGATGTAGAACAGGTTTGACTGAGGCCTTTTTGTGCCTAACAATCTCCCCCTATTTGCAATAAATAGTCTATGCTAATTCTATCAATAATCACTATATAATTTTACAATACACTTTGCTGAAATGAAATTACAACATTAAGGTAAAGTGAAGGATCAGTTTATATATACTGATTTTGATTACAACAACACATGTTCTTACAAGAGTACAACTAATGTACTAAAGAAGATTACAACTAATGTAATAAGAAAATTACAACTAATGTAACAAAGTACAACATATGTACAAGGAACGGTTTCAACAAATTTTGGACTTTTGATAGTGGGAGCAAATGATGGCAAGCCTGTCTAACTAATGAACAGCTTCCATTATTCATCTACTTAGCAGCAGATGGACCTCCAAGCTATTGTGGTCTTTCTTCAAACATTTGTTCGAAATGCTCCAAGGTTTCATCAATCTCTTCAATTTCATGTCTTAGAAACATGAAGTTAGGATGTTGAAGCTCTCCTCTCTCATAGAACCCTTTGAGCTGATCCTAGATAGCTACCCTCCATCTTCAAGACTGTTTGAAGAAGTTGGCAAGTCTGAAAGCTATGAGTTGCTTAAGACCAACCTTATGTAGATCAGATGCTCTTTGGAAACTTGTTTTCTTTGTTAGGGGATCTACAAAAAGTACCCCAAGCTCAGGTTCCTCTATCAGCTTATCTTCATAAGGTTCCACTCCTCTGGGCAGGCTGTGATCTACTCCCTTGATCTCAACAGCTAGATCTCCTTGATCAATCAATATTAGGGGTTCTTCCAGCTTAGTATCCTTCCTCTTTCTCATGGCCTTAATCTTGGGTTTAACCACCGAGGTACCGTTATTTTTTCTTCTGTGATCAGGCCAAGATTATTAACTCTTTCCATTAATGTCTTCACATATGCCCTGATAGTCTTAGTAGTTTCCAAATTAGACTGACTCAGGGCAACTGCCAATTCCACCCATTCTCTGTACCCCATTTGAGCAACATCAGTGTGTTCATATGCTTCCAATTTTCGACCTTCAGCACCTAGCCTGGTTATTTGAAGCTTCCACTGTTTGCCTTTCTTTAAAATGGGAACAAATTTGACAATTGTTTCCTTGGCAAGCCCTCTGTTGGCAACCTCAAGGAAATTCTTCCTTGTCAAGTTGTCAAAGTGTATTTGGGCTCTTGCAGAGGAGGATGCTGGCTTAGACTTGATCACAAAGACATGAGCACCCTTTTCTTTCTCTCCTTCTTTCTCAGCTACTGACTCATTGGCAGCCTCTAGCAGTTTCCTTTGAACATCTAAGGAAGGCATTTTAACTTTTCTTTCCTCCTTGTATGCAAAGGCCATTACAGCTTTAGCAGAAGCTTCTTCTCTCTTTAGCCTTTCAATGGATCGAAGTTGTTCTTCTTTGAATTCATAATAGGTCTCCATAGGAACACCCATTTCTTTGGCCCAAGCCTTATCAAATTTTAGCTGAGCAGCTCTGAGGTAGTCAGGGTCCACTAAGGTTTTCCTCTTTCCTTTAGCTGTTGTGGTTATGACAGCTTCAGGTTCCTCTTCCTCATCTTCTTTAGTTTGCTCCAATATTAGATGCCTCCTTCTTCTTGGCCTGTACCCAGGAAATGATTCCTCCCCCTTAGATGGTGCAGGGTTTGGAGATCCAGCCTGAGTAGGATGAGCAGCTTCAGTTGTTTTGGAGACATCCACAGTAGGACCTGTTTGGGAGACACCTGCTGCTTGTCCCACTAATGCTGATTTCTCCTTAGAAGGAGATGAAGATTTCTCCCCCTGAGACTTGGTCATTGAGGCAGATTTCTTCTCCCCCTTTGAAGGAGATGGCACATAGCCTTCAATAATGGGTCTGCCTGAAGAAACAAATTCAGCATGCTGGGCAGCAGTTTTGGCAGCAGGTTTAGAACCAACAAGGCTATGCACAAAGAAAGTCAAGTTGTCTTTCACCTCTGCAAGTTGTGTAACACAGGTTTGTAGAGAGGTACAGTGGGAAGTAGCAAGAGATGACAGCTGAGCAATAGCTTCCCCGTCAGAAGCTGTGAACAGCATACTTTGAAGTTGTGTAAGATTTAGTTCAAGAGAATCTTGCATATCATCAAGGTTTGATGAAACAGAATTCGACAGGAAGACCACTAAGGTGTTCAAGGAGAGCTGACAGTTTGTAAGGTCGCCTACCTACGGATCTTATCTTGACGCGACGCCGTCCAACTAGTGCAGAATCCTCGTTAGCGGTTTGACGGAAAGACCACGCACACAAAACACGGAGACACACACCATGATAGACGAACACTAGAACGCCCCGACACGTGATTCTCTCCAAGAACAAACACACAATCTCCTTGCAAGTTCGAGATCGCCTCTGCACTAATCACTTATCGAATTCTGCAAAAGTTATTAATTAAAATGAATTAACACCTAATTATATCACATGGTTCGAACTTGCCCAGGACAAGTTCGACTAAGCCCAAGGCCTTTCGAACTTGTCCTCCATAAGTTCGAACCAGTTACTTTGAACTTATGTTTGAACTTATCTTTGAACTTATTGTAACATATCAATTACACCAAGTTCAAACATACATGCAATCAATATCAAACATACATTATCAAACATAACAAACATATATCAAACACGTAACAATATGCAATTACGAACAAATTGACTATTTCAAAATATTGACTATACTTAGACTGCTATCATCACACAGGATGCACTAACAAAGTTGTTGGGAAACAGCTGGCACGGAGGACATAGAGTCCTGTTGGGTAGAAATAATTGTTAAGAGTGGAGGAGAGTGTTTGCATCTGTGCAGTGAGTGCAAGCAGCTGAGAGGATTGATCAACTTGGGGAGCAAGGGATGGAAAAGAAGTCTTGAACGAATCAAGAAACCCCTTAAGCTGAGCAGACACAGAGTCTGAGATAAGATAAGGTAGGGAGGTCATTGAGGTTTCAAAAGAACCAACTTTGTTGGTCAGCAAAGATAGTTGATTCTTCATAAGAAGATCTTTGGGGGATGGAGGAGTATGTGTGGATTGTTTGGATTGGGTTAATGGTGAAGAATGTGAATGTGATGGTGATGGAGAAGATGTTGGAGTTTGTGGATTAGTGGGGGAAGGCAAGGAGACTTTGGATAGTAATTCCATAGCTTGGCATAAGTGAGGTGGCCCAGCTTGGAAGGGTCAAGGGAACCTTCAGTAGTGGCTATAGCTGCATCATTAGGAGAAGTGGTAGAAGTTGGTGGCCTTTCAGATTCTGCTTGTGTTGTAGCACCTTCATTAAGACCTGGAGTGGTTCCCTGCAGTAGCAACTTACTTTTAGGTACCTCTTCATGGGGAGAGGGGATATCCATTTCAACATCATCAGTGGTGAAACCTGATGATGGAATTTCCATTTCGGGAGTAGCCTCACTAGAGGGATGGTCCAATCCCTCAGGTTCATCAGCTTGGGATGAGGGTCTTCAACAGTTGTGAGGTGTACAACAGCTACATCACCAGGAGCAGAAGTTTGAGGCTGATCTGCTGGATGGTCTGTTCCAGCATCTTTGGCACCTCGTGCAGACTTAGATGGTGTATGAGAAGTATGACATGGAGACTGTGTGGACTCAGTGTTGAGTGGAGTGGACTCCTGTCTTTCAATATCCTCAGCCTGTTGGGAGGCTGTGATAGTGGATGTGGTAGTCTCCTTGTGTACAACTGGTTTCTGTTGGGAGGAACTAGAGGGTCTAGGCTGACTCTGGGTTGACTCTTGTTGGAGTGAAGCCTGCTCCAAATGTGCTGAACTTTCTCCCAAAATAGGAGAAGCAGCAGGGGTTGTTTCTTTTTCAACTGACTCCTGTTGGGAAGCGGTCAGAGGGGCTAGTGTGGGATGATGGTTTCTTTTTGGCTAAGGATTTACTTTATTGATTGATTTGAGGGATGAAGTGGAGGATGGACGTTGTGGAGAAGTAATGAGGGGTTCTGTTTGGACTGGAGGTGAGACTGGGTCAGAAACAGGAGGATTAACCTATTCCATGGTCTCAGGTGCCACAGAGGTACCAGCCACAAAGGCTTCAGGTTCAACAGATGAACCAGGGTGAGAAGTCTGCTCCCTCTTAGCCACTGAGGCTGATGGGTTAGACTTAGATTTAATTGTTTTAGCGTTCTTGCGGACAGGCTCAGCTTCAGTCGATTCTAGGCCCATTTGTACTACCTTGGGCCTGGATTTGAATTTTCTCTTGGGAGCAGCCACTGGATCCACCCTCACAGTAGAGGGCCCTTCCACCAAACCAAGTAACCTCATCATTGGAGTAGATAGAGGAGGCTCATTTTTGAGTACTGGAGTATAAAAGACACTGTTCCCAATGACAGGGAATGCAACAGTAGTTAACAAAGGTTGAGAGTTGTAGAGATGCTCACCACATTCATGTTTGAAGATGAGGCGTAGAAACCTTGGGTATCTTACAGCAACAGGGCGATGTTCTTGCTGCACCAAGTTCCTCATATTCACGAAAATCCATCTGGCCATGTTCAGTGTAGTCCCATCCACAAACTGTAGGACTATGGGAATGTAAGGTCTACCACTGACAGATCTATCTAGACGCGGATCCGTTAACGAGTGCGGAATCCTCGTTGACGGTCAGACGGACAACTCTCAACCAACGGAAACACGGAGACTATTAGACGCTGAACGAACGACACACGAACGATCCTACGTACTAATTCTCTCCGAAACGGGACTCACCTAGCTGATAAACTCGAGATCGCCTATTGCTTAATTCCTCACGAATTCTGCCAAAGGTCTGCTATACATTCGAGTCTTCCCTAATTATAGACCCTTGATTCGCGTGCTGTTGTGGCCAACCTCGAATCTGGCCTAAGGCCTCAGTCGAATCTGTCCATCTGACAGATCGAAATAACCTATTCGAATCTAAGGATACATACGAATCTATCACAGATTCGACATGTCTTCCTTTACATTTCGAATCTAACCAATACACTTAACACGTCGGTAGTGAAACTATGGTGTTTAACTTACCAATGCTTGACATAGCTCTTTGACTGTTTGCTTGAACTTTCGTGTAATTGTTACATCAAGTTCAAACCACAGCAATCAATAACAGACAACACATATTAAACTATATATCAAAACACTTGTTAATATTCAGAATATTACTTAAATCATACCGCAGATCGATTAGATGCTGTCGTCACACAGGGCTTGTACCAACAGGACTCCCCTCTCCGACGAGCTTCTCATTATTACTAGTACATTCAAATTTAAGTACTAGAGCTATAAGACGCTACTACCGCATACAACCCTGCATCTAACAAAATTTAACCTTACCTTTTGGCAACTTCCCGGCTTCAGTAGCTCCATGGTTCAGTAAGGATATAGGCTGATCGTGACAGCTTCTTCAGGTCGGCCTTGAGATAGGTTTATCAAATGCAGTGGGTCGCGATACCTTCAAAATGTACCTGCTCGTCTGTCCGCATTATAGCTTCAGCAGTATCAATCTCCAGGTACCTACCACTTCCATGTTCTCAAAACATTTGTGGCATTGGCTTCATTGGCACATTTTTTCAAGCATGTGACTGGCTTATAGATCATGTCTAGCCCAAGGTCTGCAGTATGAGGATCTATCACTTGATCCATCCTCGACCCTTTTTGCCTGATCTCGGCTAGCCCGCTCAAATTTTGCCTTGATCGCCCTGTTTTCCTTATAATTCTTTCAATAACGCTCGCGTCGGGATCATTTCCAATGTTGATCAGCTCCTGCCGGCTTAACTGCTTTAACTCAATGCTGGGCAACGAATTAAACGCTTTCAATGTCCTCCTCAAGTATTGAAGTCCTCCCGTCTCTTCAAAATAAACAGCTGCAGTCTCTAGTCAAAGAACCAGCTAATCCCTCCAGCGAACATTTCCACACCGGATTCTCATCTTCTTCTTCATCTTTCAGCTGATCTTTCTTTTCTTCCCTTCTTGAACCAAAGATTTTAACAGATGCATGGCGCTATGGGCTCTTCTCAGCCTCTTCAAGGTCTTTTATCTTCAGCTGAGACCTTTGATGTAATCAATTCAATCACATATCTATCTGTGGCTTCATACAGTTGCAGTGTTGGTTGTGAATTGTTATTACTTCGGTTTAACGTGATCATCTTCTCATCATTATTATTCATCATCTGCATTTTCCAGTCAGCGACATCATCTGGATAAACCCACCTTCTCTAAATCTTCAATACATCTTCAAAATCAAACTCCCATCAGCCTCCTTCTCTCAATATCTTTAGCGCAATCGATCCAATGTAGCTATCTAAATTCCTTGAAACTCAGCCTCTCCTCTTCACCTTCTGTTTTGAACTGGCTCCCCCTGAGACTTGAGCAGCTGAGCAGTCGAAAAATTTTCCTACTGGCTCATCCCTGTCTTTGAGAGCTGGGATCATTGCCTTGGTTATCAGCTTCATCATCGCGCCCTTGCCTCTGTACTTCTTGATCACGACCCGACGTCTCCCCCTGAGCCTGGACGGTTTTTTCATTAAACTGCTCAATAAGGGGAGCGATCGATTCTTATCGCGCCTGGTAGCAGACGAATGTTTTAGCTCAATATTCTCCTCTTGTATTGTTTTCAAACTGTCTTCTTCAATTCAGCATTTTCTTTATCTAATTTGCATTATGGCCTGAATTTCACCTATTTCCTTTGTTAGGCTCAGGATTTGAATGTTGGAAATCCACTCGAGATTGATTGAAGAAAAACTGCTGATGTTTTCAGCATAGGCGATAGAGTGGATGGATGGAATGGACTGAAGGGGAGAAGGTTGAATGGTGGTGGCAATATTGGCTCATGAGGTTGAGGTGGTGTGCTGATGGTGAGCTGTGTGGTTTGTAGGTGGGTTGGGGGAACTTCTGACTGACTGGCGATGCCGTAGGACGACCCTGCATGAACGATGACGTTTGGCCCTTTGCCTCGTCAGTAGTGGAGCATCATCTTCATCTTCAAAATCCGAATCTTCAGTTCCCTGGCCTCTCGCCTTCTCGAACCACCTTCATGTGATGATCAAACGTGACCATAAGTTCCAATTTGACAAGATTCACTGGAGCTTCAACTTCGATATCCTCCAGGTCTCTGATCTGTTAGCGGATGATGACATCATTGCAGTCTGCCTGGCACTATTCATGCAACATCTCTGGAATATATCATCTGTATCTACCGGGGGAAACTAAGCGCTCATCTCACTAACGCTCTCTGGCAACATCTCATTGGCATGTGGACCGATGCCCATATTTGCCTCCAATCGTTTGAGCCAATCTCTCGGACAGGGGGGGAATGAATCCGCGAACGGACGTGAAGTCCCTGCTTCTGTGCTTGGGCTTGTTTCATTCGTCAGTAGGCCTGGATGCCTGAATCTGAGTCGCAGATTGTCTTGGTCTCGCCTTGGATCATTGGACGCGCCGAAGCTGCTGTTGGTTGTGGAAGTTGCTGTTGGTTGTTGTGGTTGTTTTGTTGCTGACGCGGCTGACACTTACTACTTCACATGCCCAGTTGGCCTTATGAGGTGCCACAAAGTTCCTGTCTAAGACAGCTCCAACAACGGCCGAGCAACAGGAACCACCAATCTTCCTGTGTTGAGGAAACAAATCAGCAAATATGCGTTTCTCCATTAATGTACGCTCAAAGATCATTTGATTGTGGCAGACTTGGCAAAAGTGCCTTATTCAACATCATCACGAACCTCGGAACAAGGAACTTTCTCTCTCAGGAGCCGTGATTTGATGAATAATTACTGAGAAAATCAGCTGCGAGAACTAAACTTCTTATTGTAACCACCATCGCGATCATTGCTGATTGGATTTTGTTACAATTGTAATCAAATCCAGCTTTCTTCGTGCAAAACAGACCATGAAGACAGCACCAAGATCTCCATTGCCCAATCAGGCCATCTTCTGTATGAACGCTTTGTCACATCTAGACTTAACATTCGTTGAAAAGCCGGCTTGCCTATACTTGTGAAGCTGGAAATGTCAATTAGCCCAGGACTGCCTCTTCCTCAGATCTAGCCTGCAACACTTGACGCAGCAATATCGGCAGAGAATACCAATGGTGGACCTGCTGTCCTTGTTCTCAGCACGTCGGGGGGGGTGACAGAGCAGTCACTTGTAAATGATATAGAACGGCGTACATATGGATTACAATCGGAATGTTCTGAAACAACAGGTAGCTAATTCTGGATTCAGCTAAGAAGGTCAACAACTTCACGAAAACCTGCGCCTCAGGGATATGCTTATCTGGATTAAGAACCATATGTGGCTTGAACAAAGCC
>JAANYP010000117.1:76915-238376 GCA_020465985.1 Centrapalus pauciflorus
TTGACTTAGGACTTATCAACTCCTATCCCCTTGTTTATTCATCTGGAGATTCCTTCCAGTTTCTCTTTAGAATCTCTTAACCCTCTGGGTTACATGGCCAGTTGCCATCAAGATCCATGATCGCGTCAATATTCATGATTTCAAGTTGTAGGCTCCTTAGCCGAACTAGCTTCACCCCTCTGTGTCCTTTTCTTGCAGGGCTCCCCCTGACTTTGCGTAACTGAGCTGCAGGAAAATCTACAGACTCAATCTCTTTATTTGCCACTCGGATATGCCTCATCATCATCATCTTCTCGCTGAAACTTCCTGATCTTTACCAACTCGTCTCCACTGAGTTTGAAGATAGATTTTCATAAGCTGTCTAGGCGGGACGCCATGCTCGGATCTCAGACGATTGATCGCAACAATGATTTAATTTCGTGTTCTAGTCTCTTACATTTAACATCGTTCTCGTTCGGCATTTCCTTATCGATTAGAGTTATGCTGTTGGCGTTTCACGACTGCTTTTGTGAGAGATATGGATTTGAATGTTCTGAAAGGCGACAACGGCTTTTTGAGTTGCCATATTTGTTGACTTTCGTAATAGTCTTCTGATTGTAGAAGTGATGTACTGATGGAGCAAGGGTGAATGGATGGGTGAAGTATGGCTCATGAGGTGTGAGGGTGGTTTTGATGGTGGAGCTGTGGTTTGTGGTTGGGTTTGGGGACGTCTGACTGACTGGCGGATGCAGAGGGAAGACCCTTGCATGAACCGTGACGTTTGCGCCCTTTGCCTCGTCATTAGTGGAGCATCCTCTTCTTCTTCAAAATCCGAATCTTCAGATTCCCTGGCCTCTCGCCTTCGCGAACCACCTTCATTGATGATCAAGCGTGAACCGTAAGTTCCAATTTGAAACGATTCTGGTAGCTTCAACTTCAATCTCCTCTCATCTCTGTTGATTCTGTAGCAGATGAGACTCATCATTGGCATCATGCTCCGGCTCTATTCGTCAAAACATCTCTGAAGACATCTTCTGTCTCCCTCTGGCTGCTTCAAGCAATCTCTCACCACTAACGCAAGCCGCTATATCTTCATTTGCATGTGGGACCCGCCTGCCCAATTTTCATTTAATGTTTTGCACATTGATCGCTTCTTTGGGACAGATTGACGGCACGGTTCTGCATTTCTGGTGCTGACTCGAAGAAGTCCTAGACACCTAGACTGACTTGCAGTTCTCTTGTTTCGCCTTGGATCACGGGACGAACAGAGTCTGATGCGGTTGCGATCGTTGCTGTTGTGTTTGCTGTTGTTTGCTGTTGCTGTGCGTGTGAACTTCTATTTCACATGCCAGTTGTCATTATCAGGTGCCACAAAAGTTCCCTGTCTAAGATAGCTCCAAACAACGGACGAGGCCGTAGGAACAGCCAATCTTCCTCGGTGTGAGGCACACATCAGCCATAGTGTTTTTCCATTACATTTACGCTCAAAGAATGCATTCGATTGAGGCAGACTTGCCAAAAAGGCGTATCAACATCATCCGAACCATGGATACAAAAGGAACCTTTCTCTCTCAGGGCCGTGATTTGTGATATAAATTTGAGAAAATCAGCTGCGAGAAACTAAACTTCTTATGTACACCATCGCGCTCATTGCTGATTGGATTTTGATACCAATGTAATCCAAATCCAGCTTTCTCGGTGCAAAACAGACCATGAAGACATGGGACCGAAGAAACGCCATTTCCCAATCAGGCCACTCTTCAATATGACGACTTGTTACATCTAGACTGTAACCCATTCGTTGAAAAGCGCTTGCCTTATTTAGTGGAAAATCATATGCCCAGACTCCTCTTCCTCAGATCCTAGCTGCAACACTTGACCGGCATATCGGCAGAGAATACCACGGTTGCCTGCGATCCTTGTTCTCCGCACGTCGGGTGGTGACAGAGCAGTCAACTGTAGTGTCATGAACTGCCGCACATATGAGGATTACATCGGAATGTCTGAATTTCGAAACAGCGTAGCTAATTCTGGATTCAGCTAAGAAGTCCAACACTTCACGAAAACCCTGCGCCTCAGGGATATGATTATCTGGATTAAGAACCATATTGTGCTTAGGAACACAAAGCACGAAGCGCCTATCTGCACCATACATAAAAATTGTTGATTATTATTAAAAAATCATAAAACTTGTTTAAATTCAAATTTGTTTTATCTTGTATTTGATTAAATACAAAATCTAACACAATTAATTTTCAACAGTTTAATAAATTTAAATTCAACAAAAATAACATAGAGTACAGAATCGAGAGTAACAGTTCGAGTTCCCATATTCGAATGTAATGGACAGATTCGAATTACCCTATTCGAGTCTGATGGACAGATTCGAATTCTGGTCATCTCGAATCTATTGATAGATGATTCGCGAGAGAACAACCCATGATCAGATTCGAAACCATTATCAGATTCGAAAAGCCGACACCCCTTTTTCAACAAAAATCCAAGATTTTAACCATTTTGAACGTAGCAAATCACATACATTAGTTCAACTAGGTTCTAATCATAGATTTATGCTTTTAATTTGATCTTTTATTAGTCCAAACTTGGTAATTTTGCAAAAACCCTATTTTGACCTATAAAACTTCAAAAAGCGACGATTTGGCCTTAAATTGTGTATAAAACTACATGAAACTTGTATAATCAAGTTGATTATACCTAGATATAGTAGTAGAGTCGAACACAACAGCTTTAGAATCGACGAAATGTCGTTTAGTGGAAATACGATAGACTCGAGATTAGATTCGAGATCGCCAGAACAGATTCGAGATATCAGATTCGAGAACAGTGAGAAGTAAATGCTTTCACTGTGGACCTTTATATACTAACTACCTTCGAGTCTATGCAATTTCGAGTCTACTGACAGATTCGAAGTATCTCACATTCGAGTCTGTTTTAGATTCGAAATTTCCAACACTTAGAAAAATTTCGGAAATTTTGAAATAATTTCAACTTTTTCCAACTATTTTCTACTGTGTAGTGTAACCAGATAAACTATGCCAAATCTTTTACCCTAAGCTCAGATATTTCACGCATTGTATATTTTATTCAACTTTGAATGCACCTTCAGTAATTTTTGACCTTTTACCTAAGTAAAAATTAAACTAAACTAAAGTAAAATAAAATAAGCTAAGGTAAAAACAAAATAAAATAAAATAAAATAAAATTTTGACTAAAAAATTTAATCTAGACTTAAGTTATAAAAATAAATTTACAGGCTACGCTAAATACCAAACAACATATTTTTGATGAGTATAGTCTAAGAAAGGTTCAATCAGATAGCGATGTCCGATACTTACTTTCAGTACTTAAACTTTCACACTTAGGAATTTTTGATTCCTTTGATTGTTTGTTGTGACATACCCATTTAGCCGATTGTTGGTATTTTACCCTGTTAAACACTCTACATTTCGGAATATCCCTTGGCCTTTTTATTTATCAGGAAATTATCTTACGTGACTCAGACATAGACATACTTTTATGATCAAGGCACACAGACAACATTCTAACTTGTTGGTATTTGCAAACTTTCTTTAAAAGACAAACATCGGACACAGGTCTGTATTCTCATACAACAAAGTGTCTTAGTTCGACTTAAGGTTTAACTTTAAAGTTAGCAGATAGCGGTGACAGGTCTGTACTGACGTACAACAAAGCGACATGTCTGCTAACCCGAATCTAAACAGAGACAACAGGTCTGTACTTACGTACAACAGAGATGCATGTTTTCGACTCTCAGTTTTTCATGATATTTCTATGCTTTCCATTTTCAGACGTATATGATGTTGCTATACATCCCCAGAAAGTTTGCATACCTCATTTAGACTCAATGTTTGTATGTCTTGTACATAAAAATTAAGACCGATTGGTCATACATCTAAGCTAGTGACACGTTTGACTTTTTCTAGAATATTTTATTAGCCTTTAGATACCCTATATGTATTATGCCTACCAACACATCAAACTAAATAAAGTATAACACTTAGGATTTAGTTGCATTATGTGTGAAAGCCTAAACACTTAGAGTCTGTAACGACGGTGCTAATTTTCGTCACTTTGAACCTATGTATCTAAGACTTAACTCCTTTTCTGATATTCTCTTTTTTTTGTATTTTTGTAATTTTCTCTCTTTTTTCTTTTGTTTTTCATAGCAAAACGCATTAAACTAAGCTAATCTACTAACTTACTAAAAATAGAAACTTACTAAAAATAGAAACTTTCCTAAATTAGAAACTTTCCTAAATTAGCAGACTACTGAAAAAGAAAGAAATATAACAACTATAAAAGGAAATAAAATACTACTAAGGTCAATTTACTCTGGGTTGCGCATTCCATTAAGTTGAATTAAATACTCAAAACGTGACTTATCAAACGCTTTGGTAAATAAATCAGCATTATTATCTTCAGTTGCCACCTTTACCAGTTTGATCAAAGTTCTTTTCAGCACAATCACGAATAAAATGATGCCTTATGTCTATGTGCTTTGTTTTACTGTGTTTAACTGGATTATTTGTTATCGCAATAGTAGATTGATTGTCTATCCTAATTGGAGTTTGAGTATAAGCCAAACCGTAATCCCGCAATTGTTGTTGTATCCACAAACCTGTGAACAGCAACTACCAGCAGCAACATACTCGGCCTCGCACGTTGACACGGCTACCGATGTTTGTTTCTTGCATTGCCAGGACACCAATCTCCCTCCTAGGAACTGACAACCTCCAGTCGTAGATTTGCGCGTCAAGCTGCATCCTCCGTAGTCAGAATCCGTGAACGCCTCCAACTCTAGATCTCCCTCCGCGTGATACCAAAGTCCCAGCTTCGGTTTCGACTTGAGGTATCGTAGAATCCGCTTCACAGCTTTCATATGCATCTCCTTCGGATTCGCTTGAAACCTAGCACAAATACAAACAGCAAACATAATATCAGGTCTTGAAGCAGTTAAATACATAAGTGACCCAATCATGGCCCGATATAAAGTCGGATCCACATCGGTATCACCATCAGTACCCGGCCCGAGATTGTGATTCACTTGAATCGGCGTGCTGAAGTGGGCAGTCAACTTTGTTCCTTCCATCCCAAACCGTTCCAATATGTCATAGACATACTTGGTCTGATGGATAAACATGCCTTCCTTCTTCTGGTCAACTTGTAACCCTAAAAAGAAATTCAACTCCCCCATAGCACTCATCTCGAACTTAGACTTCATCACCTTCTCGAAATCTTTGCACATCTGTTCGTCTGATGATCCAAAAATGATATCATCTACGTACACTTGTACCAAGATAAAATGATCTCCCTTTCTCTTCACAAAAAGAGTACTATCAGAATCATTCATTCATTCTGAATTATCTCATTCTGATTCCATCTGATTCATTCATTCATCCCCATACTTATCCAATTCATTTCATTGAGTTATCATATCGCTAAGGAGCTGTTTTGAGTGAAGCAAGCAGTGTTGATAGCTTCAGCCCAAAATGATGAAGGGAGACCTGATGCACACAACATAGTTCTAACAGCTTCTATAAGAGTCATGTTTCTCCTCTCAGTAACTCCATTTTGTTGTGGAGTTCTTACTGCTGAGAAGTTTTGAGAAATTCATCTTTCTTCACAGAAGTCCTCAAGAGTACTGTTTTTGAATTCAGTACCATGATCACTTCTAAGTTGCTTGACGTGGGCAGAATTTAGAACCTCCATCTTTTTAATAAATCCAATAATTTCTCTGGCAGCCTTTCCTTTGGTCTTAAGGAAGATCACCCATGTATACCTGGAGAACTCATCAACCATTACCAAGGTGTATCTTCTACCTCCTAAACTTGAGACATTTACTGGTCCAAACAAGTCCATATGGATTAAGAAGAGAGGTGAATCAATAGAAAATTATCTTTAGACTAAAAAAGATGTTTTTCTTTGCTTACCCTTGTCACAAGCTGAGCAGAGTTTATCCTTAACAAAGGTTATAGAAGGCAAACCTGTTTCTTTCTTACAGAGTTTGTTGATATTCTTGAAGTTTAGGTGTGAGAGCCTTTTGTGCCATAACCAGTTGAGGTCTGCATTGCTCCTTAAGATGAAACAGGTCTTAGTTGGTTGATCATCAGATTTCATGTCTACAATGTATACCCCTTTCTTTCTTTGTGCACACAACACAACTTTCCCCTGAGGATCCAATATGTACCCTAGGTGTTCATCAAAGTTAACCTTGTAGCCAACATCATACAGTTGACTAATGCTTACAAGATTCTGTTTTAGCCTAGACACATATGCTACTCTGTTGAAAATTTCAGCACCTGCATGAAGGGTTACATATCCTTCTATGGATCCTTGGACATTGTCACCAAAAGTGACTTTTGGGCCTTTTTCAGGCTTGAGATCACTCAACAGATCCTTACAACCTGTCATGTGGCCAGAGCAGCCACTGTCCAAGTACCAAACCTGGCTTGGTTGTTTAACCTGCATAGTAACAAGAGGAAACATTAGTCCTTAGGGAACTCATCACAGGGATGAGTTCTCCATCATCATCAACCTTTGTTGACAGACCACTCAGATCAACACTAATATTCCCTATTTGGATTATATCTGCTGGGATACTCTCCTCAATGACATTATTACTTCCAACACTGCTTGATTTTGCAGTATTAGAATCAATAGAGTCAATGGGCCTTATGTCCTCAATTTCAAGACAATCTTTGGACATGTGAGTTTTTTTTCCACATCTGTAACATTTTCTCTTTTTTGATTTTTTGAAAGAAGAACTCTCAGAAACACAAACTGAATTTTCTTTGTTGGTCTTATCAACAGGTTTAGCAAAGATTTGACTTGTTTTAGATGGACCAACAAGTTTTATGGGAAGTTATACTATAACAACTTTGCCTGTTTCTTCTTTCCTCTTTTTAGGAGGACAGAGATCAAATATAGGCAATTTAACTGTCTTTTGTCCTTTAAAGTGTTTGGAATACTTAACAAAAGATTTTCTTTCATTTATAACAAGTTTACCACTATGATTTAAAAACTTATTTGAAACCTTAGCACCTTTACTTCCAACATGAGATTTACCATTGTTGGTTGCATGTTGCCTTCCTTTTTAAAGTTTCTTTTCAAAGAATTTAACAAATGGAGGCACAAGTTTCTTACAGTTAGTCTTGGTTCCAGAACCTGACTTGTTGACAGACTTAGGAACCAATACTACAGGTGTAGCACCTTTGCCATTACTTTGTTCATGTGTGGCTATTGGGCACTTAGTAGTGTAGTTTGATGAAGAACACATTCTATCACTAGACCCGCACATGAATTGTCAGTATTTTGAGGCATGACAAACCTGTTTGTATAAATCAACTTTCTGATTTACATTTTGAATAAAAGTATTTGGAAGTTCACTAAGAGTAGACAGATCTGTGTCCAAATTCTTAATTTCAACTATTGAAGCTGTTGTGTCAAGGTCTCCTCCAAGATATGTTTGGATTTGACCAGGAATTTGCTCATTGATAAATTGACTGACTCTTTTAGCAGAATGACACCAAGAGTCAACAATCTTTTAAAAACTGTCAAGTTCATTAGTTTTTAGTTCAAGATCAGTTTTTAATTTTAAAATCTCAGACTTCAAAGCATCCTGCTTCTCAATAGCAGCTTTTAGATCCACAAATAAGTAATCAAACATTTTATCTTTTTCTTCAGAACTGTTATCTTTAAAATTTTGTACCTTATACATCATCGTAGGATTCCAGTTTCAAAGAGCTAAGAGCTTCAGCTTCTGCAAGATCTTGTTTAAAGTTCCCTGTAGATTGAACATCAGTATTGGCCACCGGACAGTTGTTGTCCTCCTCATCAGATGATGAGTCAGAGTCTTCCCCAATCACAGGTTTCAGCCATCAGTCCCTTATGTTTGTTAGAAGCCACAGAATCTTCCAACTTCTTCAGCTTAGCCATGACCATAAGATACTTAACCCTATAGCCATCATCCCTGTTTGTCTTGTAAGGTTTGGATGATGAGCCAACAGCTTTTGACACACAGTCTGTAGGTATATGACCAGTCTTTTATATTCATCAGTGAATTAAGCTTTTGCTTTCTCAATGGTCTTGACCTCAGGAACAACACCTTCAGCAGGAGTAATGGTAGTGATAGAGGTAGGCACATATGGACATTCCATCACTATATTTGGGAGTTGCACATCCGAATTCTCTAAATAAAGCATCATTCTGCATTTCCATCCAGAGAAGTTTTGGTGATTAAACATTGGAGGCTTGGCCATAGATCCGTTGTCATAGTAGGAAGAGGAGTTTGAAGCACTGTTGTCCATGGTGGGAAATGGGAAGTTATGAGAGATCTAGAGTTAACACACACACCAAACTGCTCTGATACCAGTTGTTGGTCCCAAAAGGTTTCCCAAGTATGTTTAGAAAGGTTGTAGAGGGGGGGGGGGGGAATACAACTAATTCTTTATCACACACTTTTTCTCAATGTTTGTATGTATATATATTAACACTTGTTAAATTACATACAAGTTTGGATTGCCGAATGATCCAAACTGAGATGACAGAATTGAAACAACAGACTATAAACTAATCTAAGACTAGTTACAATGAATTTACTCACTAAGGTTCACTCACTATTTATACAAGACACAGACAAAACAGCTTTGAGATTGAACAGCTTTGTAGGTCCCGAGAGGTTCCCAAAGTATATAGTTATAAGCTGTAGAGGGGGGGTGAATACAGCAATTTAAAAACTACACACTCTTTTCTCAATATTTGTATGTATTATCAACAATTTGTTAATTACAAACAAGCTTGAATGCGGAATAGTTCAAGCTGAGATGACAGATACAACAGTATGTTCACTAGTCTAAGACAAACTCAAACTAGAATACAATGAATACACTCACTAAGAAGCACTCACTGTGTTTACAAGACTTAAGGGAACAGCTTATGTAAAACAGCTTAGACACACAGATGCTGGTTTACACAGAAGGCTTGCATGCATGAAAATCACACTTGCACGTTCACTCTTGGTTTCAGCACTTAGCTTTCTTCACACTTCTTTCTGACCTTAGAAGCTTCCTTTTATACTCACTTAGAGGATCTAAGAGAAACATCTTCATTGGACGGAATGAAAAAGGAGAAGTCTTGTTGAAAAGACAACATAACCTTTTCTGCACTTTTCTGAAAAGCAGACTTGTCTTCACATGTGCAGAACTTTTGTCTTTTTACTTTGTCTACTGTTGCATTGCCTTTAACTAATTTAGGAATGTCAACTTTGCGTCTTTCTTCCTTGTAAAGGCCTATTTTGATATAAGAAAAAGGTCTGTCACCCTTTTTTCAAATAACCTTTTGTCTTCATGTTACAGAACAGCGTGGGCAGGCTGAGCAGTTCTGTTTTCCACTTTGTCTTCGACTTTGTAAACTGATCTTGTAGTCAAAAACAATACATGATGACTTGGAAACATATTCCATAAAGTGTTTAGCCTGTTCACAAAGAACGGGTTCTGTTCACAAAGAACAGAACACTTTAAAAATGCCCAAGCTGCTCAACAGTGTAGAGCAGCGTAGACAGTTTATGTCCAGCCTGTTCAGCAGACAGAGCAGCTTGGACAAACTGTCTTAGTTGCAACACATGCAACATATAGAACAGCTTTAGACTGATATTGCAAATCATTTTCAGGTTTCAATAAGGCATATAACAGGCCTTAAATTCAACCTTCAAATGCATCAACAGGTTTGATTATAAATCTCCCCCTCAGATGTAGAACAGGTTTGACTGAGCCCTTTTTGTGCCTAACAAGCTTAGACACACTCAGCTATATCACTCTAAGTTGAAACAGAACTTGCATGCATGAAAAACACACTTTGCTTGCACTACACGTTCTTTGTTTGTGGATGTCTCTCTTGATATCTTTAATTCCTTGGAAGCTTCTCTTATATACTCGAGCTCAAAATCTCAGTGAAACTTCTTCATTGGTTGTAGAGAAAGTGGGAATGTCTTACAAAAAGACAAGATTACTTTTCTGCATAAATCTGACAAATCAGGATTTGTCCACTTGTTGCAGAATCTCCGTCTTTTCCTTTTTGTCTCTGTCGTTCACAACTTTACCTTAAAGAGGAATTTCAACTTTAGACCTTTACTCTTCATTGTAATGATATTTAGATATAAAAAATGGTCTGTCACCCATTTTAGATATCCTCTTTGTCTAATGCTTCAGAACAGGTTTGGCAGAACTGGCAATTTCTGACTTTCCACTTTTGTCTTGAGTTGTAGATTGATCAATACGTTCAAGACTTTGCATGAGGACATGGAAACAAATTCCATAATGTGTAAAACCTATTCACAAAGAAAAGGCTCTGTTCACAAAGAACAGAAACACTTTCTTGAGTCAAAACTGTTCAACAGAATTGAACAGCTTAGACTATTTCTGTTAGACTCGTCCAACAATTATGGACAACTTTGACACTTTGGCAAGTTACAACTAATGTAACAGTATAAACAGACTTAGGCTGATTTTGCAAATCACTTATCAGGTTTAAATAAGGCATTAAAAAGCCTTAAATTCTCCCCTTATGTGTATCAAAGAAGTTTGATTAGAAATCTCCCCAATGATATAGAACAGGTTTGATTGAGGCTTTTTTGTGCCTAACAATCTCCCCTATTTGCAATATACAACCTAAAGTTGACTTTATCAGATGTCACCATGTACATTTACATTAGAGATCAAAAAATAAAGTCACAACATATAAGTAAAGTAAAAGATCAGTTTATACATACTGAAAACTGATTAAACAATAAATGTTTACAAGAAAAAGTACAACTTATGTACATCAGAAAACTTCAACTAATTGGACTGTTAATGTTGGGAGTAACTAATGGTAACCCTGACCAACTCAACTTCCATTCTTCATCTACTCATCACTAGTAGATGGGAGTTGTTCTTTTTTCCTTCTCTTTCTCCAACTCAGTAGCAGCTTGAAGAAGTTTTTCTAGTTCTAAACCAGCCAACATTTCTTTTCTGGCTTCAAAACTTTCCATCTCTTCTCTAAGGTAGAAAAGTTCTTGGCTGGCCAGTTCTCCTCTTTCATGACAAGCTGCTAACTGATTAAATATTGCCACTCTCCATCTGAAGTGTTTGACAAAAGCATTCATGAACCTGAAGGCCAGAAGGTGTCTGACACCGACTTTTGGAAGATCTGAGGCTCTTTGAAAACACATTTTCTTAGACATGGGATCCACAAAGAACACTCCAACCTTAGGATCTTCAATGAATTTACCTTCAACAGGTTCTACGCCCTTAGGCAGGCTATGATCCATACCTTTGATCTCATTGGCATAGAACCCTTGTTCAATTACAATCTCCTCAAGCTCTGAGTCCCTCTTCTGTCTTCTGGGTTCCATTTTGGGTTCCATCTTGGAGGTTCCCTTGATCATATATTCTGGAATCAAAACCCAACCCTTTCACCTTTTCCATCAGCTTTCTTATAAATGCTCTGACAATTTTAGCAGTTTCGGATTTTGAACTGCTCAGAGCAACTGCAAGTTTAACCGATTCTCTATATACCATTCTGGCTACATCAGCTGCTTCATATGACTCCAGTTCGGGGCCATCATCATCAAATCTTGTGATTTGTAGCTTCCAAGGCTGATTTTTCCTTGAAGTGTGGACAACCTTGACAATTGTTTCCTTGGCTATTCTCCTTTTAGCAACATCAAAGAACTTCTTTCTGGCCAAGTTGTTAAAGTGGTATTGGGTTCTAACAGATGAAGGGGTAGAAGACACAGAGACCTTAGAGCTTTTCTCCTTCTTTGATAGCCTCCTCCAACTTCTTTTGCACTACCAAGAATGACATTTTAGCTTTCTTTGCCTCCTTGGCAGCCAAAACCTGAGCAGCTTTCACTGAGGATGCTTCTTCTTAAGCTCTCTCCGGAAACTCAATTTGTTCTTGTTTCCATTCACAGTAGGTTTCAAGTGGCATTTTCATTTCCTTAGCTTGAGCTTTATCATATTTGAGCTGGAGATGTCTGTAACATCCCGAACTTTCGTATTTTGTAAAATAAATATTAAGACTTAAAAAGTGTTTTGATAGATTGTTGTGCTTTGATAAATTTCATTTCATATATTTAAAAATGATAATGATAATGAGAAATCATCATTGTTGTTTTCTGAGCAAGCATAATAATAAGGAACTGTCAGCGGTGGGATATACATCGATCATGTATCGATATTAAAAATAGAGATGATGATGAGATATCATCATCGTTGTCTTTTGAGCAATCATATTAATGAGAAACCGATAAAGATATTTAAAAAGGTGCAAATGAGAAAATACATAGTTGAGGGGTATAATGTGCAACTATGTCAAAATTTGAACAAAAATTTACTAAAATAAGTAAATGAACCGTTCACTTTTTCATTTCTCACACTCTCTCTCCACTCGTCTCACTCTTTCTCTCTCTTAAAAAAACCTACGGCTTCTCTCAAAATTCCAAATCAAAAACATTAAATCTTTGAAATCAAGAGCTGAGAATCTGGATTCGAGCTATTAGAAAGGAACTATAGCTGCTACAAACAATAAATCGAGGTAAAACTTGTTCAGAATTATGATTTTTATGAGTTTAGTGTTCGGTTTTTAAGAAAACCGAATCACTGATTCTGGTTATCGATCTTATTGCATGTTATATATTATTGTGGAATTATTTAAATCGAGTATTAGTGATGCTATATACCAAATTTCAGCTTCTGATTCAAGTTCTAGGTATGAATTTAAAAACAACTATGTGTTTTAGTGTGTGTATGTTCGGTGATAGTGAAGAAAATGGGCAAAGAGTGACTGATTTAGTTGTGTTGTGTAATGATTTATGTTAAGAATGTTAAAAGAAGCATATTTGAGCTTGTACTAACAATTTTCAACTACTGAATAAGTACAAAAATGATTAAAGGAAATCTTAGAAATATTAGAAAAATGTCTAAGTATGAACACAGTTCAAATATGATGAACACAACTCGGGTTCATCCGAATTTCGGGTTTAATGGAATTCAGGTGGATTTCAGATGAACAATCATAAGTATAGACACGAATTTCGAATATCAGGACATCCGAATTTCGGATCAGGTATCATTCGAATTTCGGATGAGTAGTGCAAAATAAAAATGCTAAGTATGGAAACTTGGATCACCCGAATTTCGGCTAGGGTCCGAATTTCGGTTCATTTCAAACTAAATTATAAAATTAAGTTTTAAGCAGATACTAACTTTCATATAGTATTACACTGACTTAACAGGATCATTGTGGTGTTGACTAACACACATTGATTTAGAGCCTACTTGTATTGTGTAAGACTCTGTGGTATCATTCCAGGGCATCCATTCTAAGAAACCACTGTGAGTGATAGATTATTGTTCAAACATTTAGTATCTTTGCATTCATATTTCAATGGTATGTTCTTGTTGTTCAAAATACATCATTTGGCACTCTCATATGATTCATTGTATTGATGCACACTCGTACTTGACATGTGACAAACATGTAGTCATTGTTCAATTGAAGTTGCATCATTGAAATCATGTTCTGACATGATTACATTTCATAATCTAATGTAACCTGGGTTAGGGTTGATAGCAGGCTACTGTCGGGGACTGATCTGTAACAACCTAGTCTTAACCGAGCGTTTAATTTCAGTATTTAATCCAATAATGTAATTTAATTACATTATTTGTATTGTAATTTAATTTAAGTAATGAAATTTATTTCATTAAGTTAAATAATTGTTATAAATTATTTAGATGATAAAATTTAAAAGTGATGTAACATACAAAATTAGAAGGGTTAAAAAGGTGCATACAACAAAGATGAATATATATATAAAAACTAAAAATGAGCATAAATGCTCATTATCACACATTAAAGAAAAAAAATTGAAATTTCTCTCTCTCTCTCTCTCTCTCTCTCTCATAAAACCATGGCTTCTTCAACAATACTATCAAAGATTTCATAATTCTTGCAATAAATTTGAAGATTAATCAAAGAGAAGTTACAAATAACGTCAATCAACAAGAAACTACAAGAATTCAAGGTAATACTCATTTAAATTTCGATATTTTTGGGTTTATGTTCGGTTTTATGAAAAACCAAATTGATTGTCTAAGATTTAACATAAATGTTATTGCATGTTAGAAATTTTAGTAAATAATCATGTATTTAAGTCATTAGAAGTTATAGAAACAAAAATCGTAGGTTGGATCGTCCAAATAAAGTAGAAATCTGAATTTTTGTAAAATATGTGTTCTTGACAAAAAGTATGAAGTTTGGACGATTTTGAGTAATATAATGTGTTTATGATAGCGAAAATGGTATAAAAACAACCCAAAAATGATAATATGACTTTAGATTACATTGCATGTTAATAAAAATGTGTTTAGAGAATTTTTACAATTATAAGATCCATGATTATATGATGAAAGAACATTAAATAAAGCAACCTGATATGTATATATATATATATATATATATATATATATATATATATATATATATATATATATATATATATATATATATATCTTTTGAGAATTCAAAGAAACAAAGAAAATGAAAAATGATTGATGAGTTATCAGTTATCAGAATCAGATCAAATAAATATTTAAAACTAAAATGTTCTTGTTATGATATAATTCTGGACAGGTTCAGATAAATTTTGAACAAAGAATTAAAGATTTAAAGATATTTAAAGTGAGTCACAAATTTGAAAAGAAAAGCCAGAGTCCAGAAAGACAAAGATTAAAGATAAAATCCTGAGATAACTCAGGTGGTGGAGAAATCTACTTGATAAGACAACAGAACCTGTGAGTTATAGATATTCAGTTTTACATGCTAGATTCCGGTTGAGACATATTGTTGATGATATTTTATTTGACATTCATACATGCTCAGCTGGATTGTGACCTGTGCACACCATCGTTCGGTGACGCCCTGTGGATCATGATAGCTATTTGACTTATC
The DNA here is from genome assembly GCA_020465985.1 of Centrapalus pauciflorus. Classification (NCBI taxonomy): domain Eukaryota; kingdom Viridiplantae; phylum Streptophyta; class Magnoliopsida; order Asterales; family Asteraceae; genus Centrapalus; species Centrapalus pauciflorus. The sequence continues at coordinate 91,928 of JAANYP010000117.1, forward strand.
ATTCCGCATGACATTGTACTTACAGATCATTTCAGATATTGTTATGAGTTTATTGCTATCATGACCTTGATTACTATGCTTTCATTATTACTCGCATCTTTGACATATTGATTCAGCTTAGCATGATTAGCCTTGTCGGTCTATTGTTCTAGACCTAGCTATGTCACCAGTTCTATTGAACTTGGTATTGATTACTCTGATGCTCCCCCCACGATGACCGATGGTAGCTAGCCCAGCATAAGTGGATAGCTTCCACTAAAAGCGTGAGCGTGGCCTGGACATCATCCAACTCTATGAATACTATGTCTCAATCATGAGTGGCTGTAGCGGTAGTCAAGACATATCACACTAGACCCTATGATCCGCTTGATAAATGCATGTAATCTGAAAATTTGTATTCTCACTAAGCATTGCTTATAGTTGTTGTTTAACCTTTTTACAGGAAAAGATAAGGGAAAAGCACCTGCTGGACCTAGTTCTTAGGTCTTTCAAGAATCAAGATTGAAGTTTTCTATAAACCACTAGTCAACAAACCTTCGGTACTAATTGGCAGACGATAATTGTGGTGGCCTGGGTAGATTTGATTTGATTGTATGGTGACATGAATTAGATTAGCCTTGTACCTTTATATGTTTAATTTGAAAACTTTAATCAGAACTAAAATTGTATTAAACTTATCCTAATGTTTGTACTTGTAATTTGAAATTCTGCAATATAATTACACTATCTTATTAATATCGTATTGCAATTTGTGGGACCTAGACTCTGAGGACTGCCCCGTAAGGGGAGGTCTTCACATGATCATCCCATACACTCTTTCCGGCCAGGTTATGCACATCCCCGATCAGCATATTTGAACTGCCAATCCATGCTTGCACTGCATGGTGTACACTTGTTAAGGGGCTTGCACTGCCCATAGTCTCATTAGTTTGTAAAGAAATATTTGTTGAATATGTAATCTGTCATCTTATTAAGCCATAGCTTACCTGTTGACTTTCAATGTTTTCAGGCAAAGGGAAAGAAGTAGCTGGACCTTCTTCTTAAGTTTTCACTTAATTCCCCGTGACCTTTAGACGCTTCGTGGTAACTGCAGATTATGTAGCTTTGGGGCTGGGATTTGATGCTTTGTAACAAACAATGATGTTGTAATAGTCAGCCTATGACACTGTAGTCTTATAACTCCTATCATGCTTTAGTGGTTGATGTACTCTAAACTTATTCTATGCTTTTAACTTTAATCATATTTAAATTATGGGTTGCTTGTTGATCCTGGAGTCTATCTTATATTGCTAAAAAGGAGGATGTCTCACTGTATCCACAACAACTTTGCCTTTTCCTTTGGCTGCTGTGAATAAAGCTATCTCAGTTTCCTCCTCCTTTGATGATTTCAGGACAAGAAGTTTTCTTTTATTGGGTCAGTCCTCTGGAATAAGTTCCCCCCCCCCCCCCTAGATGGTGCAGGGTTTGGAGACTTAGCGTGATTAGGCTCAGTTGTCCTAGAACCATGAGATGTACTTGTAACATCATCGGTTATTAGATGACCTGCTTCTTGGCCAACTGATGCTGATTTCTCCTTAGAGGAAGATGAAGATTTCTTCCCATTAAACTTGGTTTTTGAGGCAAATTTCTTCTCCCCCTTTGAAGGATATGACACAAAGCCTTCAACATCATTGCTGCCCAAAGGAACGGATCCAGGAAGCTTGGCAGCAGCAGGTTTGGTAACAGGTTTAGAACCCACTAGGCTATGCACTAAGAAAGCCAGGTTGTCCTTCACCTCTGCTATCTAGGTAAGGCAATAGGTAAGAGAGGTTGATTGAAATTTGGCAGTGGCTGAAAGAATGGAGATGGCAGCCCTGTCAGTGTCATTGAACATCAGACTCTTAAGCTGTGCAAGAGTAATGTTGATAGATTCTTGCATATCTTCAAAACCTGATGCCGTAGAGTTAGACAGAGATACCACTAAGGTGTTCAAAGAGGCTAAGGTGGAAAGCTAGAAACAGAATAGGTCTCAGCAAGGCTTGACAGTTTTTGGGAAACAACTGCCAAACTGGACACAGAGTCCTGTTGATTTGAAAGTAGAGAGGATAGAGATGTAGAGAGTTGTTGCAGCTGTGCAGTTAGTGCAATCATCTAGGATGAATAGTCTGGTTGTGGGGAGGGGGATGTAAAGGATGACTTGAATGAATCAAGAAACCCTGCAAGCTGTGCAGACACAGAGTCTGCAATTGTAGAAGGAAAGGTGGACATGGACTGGTTGTTCAGAAGCCATTCGAGTGAAGTACGGGTCCTAATCCTTAGTGATTAAAAACCATTTCCGCAAGACAATTAAGTGACCTTTGGTACCCAAATTTTACGATATTTGAGTTTGATTTATTAGCATTGACAGTAAGGTTCTTAAGAACTGGACCGACGTTGGTTGCATATAAGTACACTTAATGTCTTTGTTTGCAGGAAGACAAGACTTGGGGATCCATATAGACTTGTATGTTACATGTCTGTTAGATTCCTTCTTAACCTTTTGTTTAGGCTTTCGACGACGTTTTTATGTTAAAGTATAGGAGCAGAGTTCAACAATGTAGGCATATAAAAACTAAGTGGTGATTTAGACGAATCAAACAACTGCTTAAAAGAATACCTCTTAACAATAATATCATTCAAAACATCACATTTAGTCAAAGCAGTACTAGAATTTAAATCATCCACAATTTTGTCTTTGATTCCATTAGAAACAAAAGAATTTGAAATAACATTATTTGCTCCTGCATTCTTCAATTTTGATGCCTTCTTTGGTGTCATGCCATTAGGTCTTACTCTTTAATCTGAAATGGAATGCACACGTTTGTTAGCTTTAGTAGATTGAGGCTCAAAGATCCTTTTGTTCCATTTTTGTTTCCGAGGATTCTTCTTGACCTTTTTACAGGAACAAGTAAAATTTTTGGGAATCTTTTTGAAAGAATTTCCATCATGTTCAGTAACTGGAACGATCATCGGTGCTTTGTCTTTCTTTATTTCCAAATGATGTTGCTTTTGCTGTTTAGAATACGAGTCTTTGGCTTCAGACTGACTGTTGTGGTCAACCATGGAATTGTTGATGGAAGAAACTTGTGGATTTGGTTTACGAATATGTTGAGATTCCAGCTCCTTAATGGTAGCTAGAAGCTGATCCCGTTCCTTATCAAATGATTTAACATCAAGTTTAAAATTCTGTTCCTGAATACATAACAGTCTTCTTGCCTCATTAAAATCATTTTCTTTTCATTAGAAAGTGTTTCTGATTGCATCAAACAAATCTTTGGATTCTTTTAAAGCTAACTCAAGGACATGAATTTTTTCATTAATAATACACACTAAAACCTAATTAGCCTTATATAATTAACCTAATGAGACCTAAGCTCGTGGGTTAAACTATTAAAGCCCATACATGAATAACCTATGAACTATTAAATAAATACAATTAAACTGTAACATCTTTACATCTAAATTATTGTAATTTAGGATAATTAATTGGATTATGAAAGATGATTATGTATTTGGAAATTTAAAAGTTGGTTGCTATTTTAAGAAAATTAAGAAATTTTAAGAATTTCGAATTATTATTAAAAAATATGATGATTTTAACTTGTAGCGGTGATAAAATAAAGAAGAAAATCAGTATTTAATGAAATCAGTTATGTTGAGGTGCTAAATGTGATAAAAGCCAAAACTTAAGAAATAAAAGACTCATTGTCTCTTATTTGGTCATTTCATCTTCAAGATTCAAAACTCTCAAGCTCTCTATCTCTTTCTAAATAATCTGTTGAGAATCGAAATTGTGAAGAAAATTCGTGGATTTAACTGATAATTAACAAGAATCAAGTGGATTAAAGGTAAGAAAGTTATTCCTAAAGCCTTGAGTTTTATTCTTGAAGAATAAAGATGCAAAACTCGGATTTTTAATCTGAATAAATGTTGTTGCATGTATGTTTAATCAGTTGGAATCATTATTTGAACATCACTGAAGCTCCAGAAACAAGAATCATTGTTAAATTCGTCCAAAAAGGTAATAAATATGAGATTTTATAACTTTTTGTGTTCTTGAAGAAATATTCATATTTTGGTCAAATCTGAATGAATATTTGTGTTTTAGATGGGGAAAATGATGTAGAAACACCCTAATAATGTTTTATAAAACATTGGAATTAATTGCATGTTACTAGAAATTGATTTTGGAAATTTTTATTGAAAATCCGTAAGTTTCGAAGGCACAACTGCATGTCGACTCGGCGAGTCACAGGGGGCGACTAGGCGAGTGGCCAAGAACACATGAACAATCATTTAAAAATTTATAAGTGTTGGATTCGAAATCGGTTGGGACCCGAATTCGAATGGGATCCGAACTCGGATGAGACCCGAAATTCGGATGGGTCAAATCTCGGGTCAAAGTTATTGGGTTACATCTCGGATACATGCGAAATACGGCCAAGATCCGAAATTCTGACGTCGACTCGGCGAGTCGCATGGACCGACTCAGCGAGTCGCCTGGGTCGACTCAGCGAGTCGCCTGGACCGAGTCAGCGAGTCGTTCACAGTTCATGCGAATTTCGGATGAGATTTAAGGAAACCGAATTTATGGTTAATTAATCACACTTTTGGGATAGTTTTGGTATTATATTAAGACATATAATGAAGGGTTATTTGAGAATAATAGCACACTAAATGATGGTTTTAAATATGAGTTTCGGATGTCGGTTCCGAATGTTGTAACACTTTAATTGTAAAGATTTGATGCAAATTGCCAACGAACATATGTTGATGATATGTTTACCCTATGAAAATGTAACAGGCCCCTTGTGGTGTTTTTTAACCCACAGTGGGGTACTTTGTGAATCCGGTTGAAAGCCAGAGGAGAAATAAAATAAATTGAAGTTAATTAACGCACACACTGTGAGTTCCTATGATTTCACATGTCTACATTGGTTTTATGTTTGTTGTTGCCTGCTGAGGCATTTTGTTTCATTTCGTTAGGCACTCTACTAACTTGCGTATATGTTGATGCACATTCTTGTTTGTTGCATGTCCGTTTCTTCATTGTGCATCTTGTTGATGGACCTGCGGGTTGCATCTGTATTCCGATGTTACTGCGCTATATGACCCAGAGCTGATCCCTCTGAGGTTCTGGTAGGCAGTAAGTCATCCCCGATTTATGTTCGCCTCAGATGGTTGGTTTTCTTTATAACCGAGCGTTGTCTCGAAGGGGCTGCGGCTCGGGTTCCGTACTTTGTGTACGTAAATAGTATACGGCATGTGTTGCCGGCGTTACTCTCGGGAGGCATCATAAAGACTTGTAGAATGTGTAAATCTCCGTACTCACTAAGCTTTGCTTACCCCTCAGTTGTTGATATTTTGCAGGAACGTGTAAATCCGCTGCCGGACCTTCTAGTTAGGTCACACTTTTGAAGTCCTGTAAGATCCTCTACTACTTTATCGGTAACTGAAAACATGAGATATTTGTTGTAATATTTGGGAGGTTGTAATATTGCATTGAGTAAGTAGAATTAGATTGGATCCTTATAGCACCGTAGGGTGTTGACAAATGTACTTTACCTATGTATTTTAATGCTTCCGCAATCTTATTAAGCATTCAGATCATTATGTATTTACTTGTTTGGTGATTAATCCTGGTGTAAGGTTGCCTACCTACGGATCCTATCTTGACGCGATGCCGTCCAACGAGTGCGGAATCCTCGTTAGCGGTTTGACGGAAAGACTACGCACACGAAACACGGACACACACACGATGATAGATGAACACTAGAACGCCCCGACACGTGATTCTCTCCAAGAACAAACACAAAATCGCCTTGCAAGTTCGAGATCGCCTCTGCACTAATCTCTGATCGAATTTTGCAAAAGTTGTTAATTAAAACGAATTAACCCTTAATTATAACCCCTGATTCGAACTTGTTCTAGACAAGTTCGACCAGGCCCAAGGCCCTTCGAACTTGTCCTCCATAAGTTCGAACCAGTGATTTTGAACTTACCTTTGAACTTATGTTTGAACTTATCTTTGAACTTATGTTTGAACTTATCTTTTGTTAGTGCACCCAGGGTGACGATAGCAGTCTAAGTATAGACATATTTTGTAAAAGTCAATTTGACTATTATTATGCACTAACAAGTATGTGTTATATGTGTGTTATATGTTTGTTTATATATGTTTGATATTAAATGTATATATGTTTGAACTTGGTGTAATGTATTACAATAAGTTCAAACATAAGTTCAAAGATAAGTTCAAACATAAGTTTGAAGGCTGAGATTCGAATTTGTTAGGGGACAAGTTCGAAAGGGCCATGTTCGAACTTGTCCTAGACAAATTCGAATGGGTGTTATAATTAAGGGTTAATTCGATTAATTATGAGACATTTGCAGAATTTCAGAGTGATTAGTGCTAAGGGCGATCTCGAACTTGCTAGCATTCAGAGAGTTTCGTTTGGAGAGAATCATCGTGTAGGGACGTTCCGTTGTTCGTCTATCACTGTGTGTGTCTCCATGTTTCGGTGTGCGTGGTCTATCAATCAAGCCGCTAACGAGGATTCCGCACTCGTTGGCAGGTGTCGCGTCAAGATAGGATCCGTAGTCAGGCGACCTTACAAGTGGTATCAGAGCCATTAGGGTGTTCGTGGTGTTCTTCGTGCTCACAAGTAACATCTGTGGTCTCTTGACGTTTTTGGACGGAAGAATCACTTTTTGGATAGATTTCGAGTTTTTCAAGTAAGATATCGGGAAAAAGTTCATATTAGTTCAACATTTTTGGTCGGAATCAGAGTTTTTAATCCTAAAAACTTTGGTTTAATCTGAAAAGTAGAAAAACTGAACTTTTGGCCGTTTTTCGAACTTGCGGCGCTCGAACATCAAGGGGGTATTAGGGTTTATTCGAAATTCGAATTTGTCAGAAAATACGCTTCTGTCGAAGTTTTTTTAGGGTTTGATTCGAAGCTCATTTTCGAATTTCACTATATTCGAATTTAAGTATTCGACTTTGGCAAGACCTTCGACTTTGTCATTATTTCTAATTTGTTGGATTTCAAACTTAATTTCGAATATAATTTCAAACAAATTTAAAATTAATCAAATTCGAACTTCCTCAAGTTCGAAAGTGTTAATTTAAATTAATTAAGTTTTAGATTCAAAACTTTTCAAAAAAAAATGACAAGTTTACAAAGGTTTATTGAAATGGATCATGAGGTCGGAAAGGCAAATTCCCCACCTAAGTTGATGAAGTTGGATGATTATTATTGGTGGAAGGATAGGTTCGCCGACTTCGCTCGATTCAATGATATGAGAATGTGGATTTGAATCGACGAGGGATACATTCCACCTACAACAGAAGTTGAGGGACGTCAACGAGTCTTATCATATCAAATGATGAAGGATGATGATAGAAGTTATATGAGGCCGAGAACCGAACATTCTCGATTATTGAATGGCTTTACCTTAGGCGATGCTGCACACATTTCGAAATCAATGAACAGCAAAAGAGTTGTGGGATGCACTTGAGAAAAGGTGTGAAGGAAATCCAAGGGTTAGGAAAGGTACAGAAATGCTCAAGCAGCAGTTTGCTATTTTCAAGGCTTTGAAAAACGAAAAGCTGGATGAGACCATTACTAGGTTCTATCACTTGTTGACTGAGTTAGACAACCACGATGTCGAGTATCGTGAGTTAGAGAAGATTGAGAAAATTCTAGATGCTTTACCAGCCAAATGGGAGATGTATGTAGCGCTGATCAAGCATGATGAAGACAAATATGAGACTCTAACTCTAGAAGGAGTCATAGGAACGCTGAGGGCCTATAACTTTCAATTGCTAAAGAAGGAACGACAGTATGACCAAGTACAGGATCCGGATATGTATTTTGGGAAGTCCAAACCTTCAGTGGCAAGTGAATTAAAGACGGCTACAACATTCTTTACGGGTGAAACAACGACTCCAGTTGAAGTAGATGACTTAGGGAGCCGGGCTTTCTTTGGATACTCCAGACCGTAAGAAAATCCAACTCAGTCTGCATCTACGTCTCAAGGATACTCAAGGATCCCGATGAGCGCAAAATCAGCTGAAGATCATTTAAATCATTTGGCTTCATTTGTGGCCGCCTACGGCAATTGCGTTCAAGGGAAAATCAACGATCCTGCTCTATGGGATGAAGACTATGATCAGGTAGATCCTGATGATTTAGAGGAGATGGATCTACAATGGCAACTGGCCATGTTGACTCAGCGAGTCAAGTGATTCATCAAGAGGACGGGCAGAAATCTAAATGTTAGCAACAATAAGATTGGATTTGACAAATCCAAAGTTAAGTGCTACAACTGCCAAGGGTTAGGACATTTTGCTAGAGAGTGTCAAAGACCTAAAGTTGAGAACTACTAGAATCAATACCAAAATCAATCTCAGGGGAGATATCAGCCGGGTAGTTCAAGTAATCAGGCAAACATAGCTGGTCTGTTAACCAATGTCACATGTGACAGACAGCTTGATGGAACATACGATTGGAGTACACATCCAGAGTCTAATGCTAGAGCCTTCATGGCTGAGGTAACAGAGACTGGAAGTGTCGGAGCAGAGGAAGAAGCAGAGGACAAAAACCAGAATGATACCAGTCCTGTGCTAGTAGAGAAGTCAGAAAGTCAGACAATTCTAGAGTTTGCTGCACAAATGGCAAATGTGGAATCAGCTCACGCAAAGGTAATTCTGAACTCCTCTACATTCCGCGATTTATGTGCAATCTATGCTACTACTAATGATAGATTAAATTTAGTGCTAGAAACACATACTAATCTAACTACTCAAAATGAATCCTTAAAATCGGACTATGCTAGCCTCTTAGATATAAAAGAAGATCTTAGAAATAAGCTTAAGGCAGATGCACAAGATGTCATAGTTCTAAAAGACAAGATGAGTGAGCAGTGTGTTAGAATAGAACTAATGTATGAACATGTTGAGGCATTGACCAAAGAGCTTAAGATTAAAGAGGTAGAGCTAGCTGAAGCTAAGGTTAAGGTTGCAGAGGTGAATAGCAAATTAGAAAAGTTTAAGAACTCTTCACTGAACCTAGGAAAGATCTTAGATGCACAGCGTCAGTCTAAGAAACCAGTAGGTTTAGGGTATAATGAGAGTCCTCCACCTTTCAATGATAACTATGTACCTCAGCCTCAGGATAAAACTGATAAACTAGTTGAATCAGAGGTCGCATCTGAACTTGTGTCTGAATTCGTTAAGGATAAAGAAACTAAGGTGACTAGTAACAATGCCAAGATTAAGAAGGTCAAATTTGTGCCATCCTCTAGTGATAAGATTGTAGCAGAAGCCAAACTTGACTTTAATAATCAGAAAGAGGAAACAGTCACTGTAGTTGAGCCGAAAGAACATGACACTAGTGAGACACCTAAGTCAAAGGGCACGCATAAGAAGTCAATTGATAAAATGTCTTGTTTTAGATGTCATGAAAAGGGACATGTTGCTTCTAGTTGTCCATATAGGAAGGTGGAATCTACACCTAAAATTGGAAAGCCGGAACAACATAAACCCTCTCCAAGTGTAGCAAGCACAAGTGGTTCTCAAAACACCAAGAAACGTGTGCAAGCCACACCAAAGACTGCTGTGAAACAAACACCTGTGTCAGGTAGACCAAACGAAGTGGTTAGGACTAATTCACTGAATAGAGTCCCTAATCAATCTAGGTCAGGACCTCAACAAAATTATAGGAGTACTACACCTAGAAGAGCTTACACTCCGGTAAGGTTACACACTCCTGTAAGACATCAGACACCAGGTAGAGCCCAGGGATATCACTCGGAAATGCCTTATAATCGAAATTATGCAAGGGCTCCACAGCAAATGTCTACACAAAGGCGGAGAGTGAATTTAAATCACTCTGCTCCACAATAGGCTCTCAATCAAACACCCAAGTCACCTGAAAGGAGAGATGGGTATTTGAAGGAGTTCACGTATGTGGATGAGAATGGTATTACCAAGTCAGTCATGGCTTGGGTTCCCCGTGATAACTAACCTCTTTTCTTTCATGTGCAGGAGATAACTACAGGTCTAATCAACAAGTGGTTCGTCGACAGTGGTTGCTCTAGGCACATGACTGGGGAAAGAAGTCTACTCACAGACTTCAAGGGAGGGAACATGGGATTTATATCATTCGCTGGTAACAAAGGAGGAAATATCACAGGTACTGGAGTGGTCACTAATGGTACTATCAAACTTGATCAAGTTTACCACGTTGATAAACTTGATCACAATCTCATTAGTGTATCTCAAATCTGTGATAAGAAGAACTCAGTAATCTTCACTGACACTGAGGCGTTAGTGATAAAACCGAGATTTAAAGTACCTGAAGAGTGGATACTGATGAGGGCCCCAAGGAAGAATGACTTGTACATGCTAGACATGAATAAACCGGAATCTTCGATGGGACCAATATGTCTTCTATCAAAAGCTTCAGAGACCGAATCCGTTTTATGGCACAGACGCATGGTACACTTGCACCTAAGAAAAATGAACTACATCACTAAGAATGGACTGGTGCAAGGTGTTCCAATGAAGAGTTTTCAGTTTGAAGACAAGTGTGTACCGTGCAAGAAAGGAAAACAACACAAGAAGGCACACAAGTCCAAGACTCAGAACTCTATAGCTGCCACTTTCGATTTGTTGCATATGGACCTGTTCGGACCAATCAACAAAAGGAGTATAGGTGGGAGTTGGTATTGTTTAGTTATCACTGATGATTACTCACGACTTTCATGGGTTTTCTTTTTAGGTACGAAGGATGAGACAGCTGCCAAGCTAATCGGGTTCTTAGACCATGTCGAAAACTCCTATGGGACGCGGGTAAAACGTATCAGGAGTGATATTGGAACAGAATTTAAAAACACAGTAATTGGTATATATTGCCTATCAAAAGGCATAGTGCATCAATTTAGTGCACCATATGAGCCACAACAAAATAGGGTGGCAGAACGGAAAAACAGGACTTTGATTGAGGCAGCAAGGACCATGCTCTCGGATTCAAAGCTTCCTACCATGTTTTGGAGGGAGGCAGTGAATACCGCTTGTCATGTTTTAAATCGGGTCCCTACTGTCAAATCATTGAACAAAACCTGTTATGAAGTTTTGAATAAAAGGCCACCAAATTTAACTGGCTTCGAACCGTTTGGGGTATCGTGTACGTTAATGAAAACAAAACATCAACCTAAGTTTGGTGAAAAGTCTGACGAAGGTTATTTCCTAGGTTATGTGCCTAACTCACCAAATAAAAGGGTTTTTAACAAATCAAATGGTACGGTAGAGATTGTGTATAACATTGAGGTAACAAGTTATACACATGAACCCCAAACTGGTCCGGAATGGATTTTTGATTATGACAAACTGTTTGAATCATTTCACATTCCTTTGGATGGTAATGCAGGTACAATCGAACATGACGTATCGTCATTAAATTTGAATGACGACGGTCAAGGTTTTCCATAGACAAGCTTTCCATCAACTTCCAAGCCTACAACGACAGAAGAGATGTCTCCAGCAGAGAATGATTCTGAGTTGCCTACAAACGAAAATCATGCTACAAATTCTAACTCCGAGGACAGTGTTCATGAAGAAGAAAATGTATCATCTGAAGTAGTTTCCCTAATAAGTGAAATAGGATCAAATTTAGGGGATAATCTTAGGGTCGATGAGATAGAAACATCGAGGATTAATAAGGATCATCCGGTTGAGAGTATCATAGGAAATCCGAATGTTGGTGTAAGGACTAGGAGTAGTTTGAATAACAACACAGTGTTGTTGTCAATGATCAATGACTCCGAGGCTTTTCACACTTGCCTGTATTCATGTTTCATCTCACAAGTAGAGCCGAAGAATGTGCAAATGGCACTGAAAGACAATTCTTGGGTTGAAGCGATGCAAGAAGAACTGTCACAATTCAGAAAACTTGAAGTGTGGGAGTTAGTTCCGTTACCTCGAGGAGAAGTTGCTATAGGAACCAAGTGGGTTTTTAAATGCAAGAGAGATGATCGGGGTATTGTGACTCGTAACAAGGCAAGACTTGTCGTAAAGGGTTTCAACCAAGAGGAAGGAATCGATTACAATGAAGTATTTGCGCCAGTAGCAAGGCTTGAGGCAATCCGTTTGTTTCTAGCTTTTGCTCCCTTCAAAGGATTTAAACTCTATCAGTTGGATGTAAAAAGTGCATTTCTTTATGGCAAAGTGAAGGAGCTGGTATACGTTGAACAACCGCCCGGGTTTACAGATCCAAAGTATCCAGACGGAGTGTATCGTCTTGATAAGGCTCTGTATGGACTACATCAAGCACAAAGGGCGTGGTATGAGACACTATCTACTCATCTTTTGGACAACGGATTTGAAAGAGGGAGTATTGATAGTACACTGTTTGTGAAGAGGAAGGGTGAACACTTTATCTTGGTATAAGTGTACGTCGATGATATCATTTTCAGGTCATCAGACGAGCAGATGTGTGAAGATTTCGAGAAGGTGATGAAGTCTAAGTTTGAGATGAGTGCTATGGGAGAGTTAAACTTCTTTCTGGGTTTGCAAGTTGAATAGAGAAAGGAGGGGATGTTTATCCATCAGACGAAGTATGTCTACGACATTCTAGAACGCTTCGGGATTGAGAGAACCAAGCTAACTGCTCACTTTTGCACGCCGATTCAAGTGAATCACAATCTCACACATGGTACAAAAAGTGATACTGATGTGGATCTGACGTTATATCGGGCCATGATCGGGTCACTCATGTATATAACTGCTTCTAGACCTTACATAATGTTTGCTATGTGTATTTGTGCTAGGTTTCAAGCTAATCCAAAACAGATGCATATGAAAGCTGTGAAGCGGATATCGAGATACCTCAAGTCGAAATCGAAGCTAGGACTTTGGTATCACGCGGATGGAGATCTAGAATTGGAAGCTTTCACGGAATCAGATTATGGAGGTTGCAGCTTGAATCGAAAGTCAACAACTGGAGGTTGTCAGTTCCTTGGAGGGAGGCTCGTATCCTGGCAATGCAAGAAACAGACTTCGATAGCCGTGTCAACGTGCGAGGCCGAATATGTAGCTGCTGGTAGTTGCTGTTCACAGGTTTTGTGGATACAACAATTGCGGGATTACAGTTTGACTTATACTCATACTCCTATTAGGATAGATAACCAGTCTGCTATTGCTATAACCAATAATCCAGTTAAAGACAGTAAAACAAAGCACATAGATTTTGCTGAAAAGAACTTAATTAAGCTGGTAAAAGTGGCAACGGAAGATAATAATGCTGATTTATTTACTAAAGCTTTTGATAAGTCACCTTTTGAGTTGTTAGTTCAACTGAATGGCATGCGTAATCCAGAGTAACTTGACCTTAGTAGACTTTCTTTCTTTTTATAGTAAGTTAGTAGGTTAGTTTATTAGCTTATTCTTATTTATGAAAAACAAAAAAAAAAAGAGAAAACCATAAAAAGCTCAAAAAAGAGAATATTAGAAAATTGAGTTAAGTCTTAGATACATAGGTTCAAAGTGACCAAAATTAGCACAGTCGATACAATCTCTAAGTGTTAAGCTTTCACACATAATGCATCTTAAACTCTAAGTGATATACATTTTCTAGTTTGATGTGTTGGTAGGCATAATACACAAAGGGAATCTCAACAACTAAAAAAATATTCAAGAAAAAGTCTTATGTGTAACTAACTTAGATGTATGACCAAAGGGTCTTAATTTTTATGTTAGAGACATACAGACAATGATTCTAAATGAGGTATGCAAATTTTCTGGGGGATGTATAGCCACATCAGATACATCTTAAAGAAAGAAAAGAATAGAAAAATTATGATAGTAAGTTGAGAGTCAAAACAAGTCACTTTGTTGTACGTAAGTACAGACCTGTTACCTCTGGTTTGACTCGAGTTAGCAAGATAAGTCGCTTTATTGTAGACCTGTCACCGCTGTCTTGCTAGCTTTAAAATAAACCTTAAGACAAACTAAGACACTCTGTTGTATGTAAATACAGAACTGTGTCCGACGTTTGCCTTTTAAAGAAAATTTGCAATACCGAAAAGTTATAATCATTGTGTGTATGCCTTGATCATAAAAGTATGTCTAAGTATGAGACAGTTAAGGTAGTTTCTTGATAAATAAAAAGGCCAATGGATATTCCAAAGTGTAACATGTTTAAAGGGAAAATAATACCGACAATCACCTAGAAATGTGTGTCACGACAAACAATCAAAGGAATCAAAAATTCCTACATGTGAAAGTGTAACACTGAAAGTGCGTATTTGACACCGCTATCTGATTGAACCTTTTTGTGACTTTCTCGCCAAAAATATTCTGATAGTATAGGATGTAAATTTTAAAAGTATTTTTGAGTAGCTTAAGTTTAAATTTTATTCAAACTTCATTTTCCTTTATTTTATTTTATTTTATCTTATTTTATTCTAAGTAGGAAAAAGATCAAAGTTACTAAGGATGCATTTTTAGTTAAATAAACAAACATTGCATGAAAATCTATCGCTTAGTGTGAATAATTTTGCAAAGTTTATTCCATTACACGAAAAATTTGAAAAAGTAGGAAAAGTTGAAAAAGTTGAATTTTATTCAAGGATTTTCAAAATTTTCATTTAAATTCGAATTCAAGACAAATTCGAATTAACATTCGAATCTGTCAGGAAATTCGAATTTAAAGCAAGTTCGAATATGGTTGGTATAAATAGGTCAACAGTGACACATTCATTTCACCTACCTTCGATTTTCCTTCTTCGAACTTGCTTCCCGGCGATTTCGAACTTATACCTTCGACTTTACCGATTCGAAGTTTCTACTATTTCTCAAAGTTTTGCTCTTGTGTATTCGAATCTACCAACAAATTTAGGTATAATCATCAGTATTATACAAAGGTTAGGTAGCCTAGGACTCATTTATAGCAAAAAATCGACCATGTTTGAAGTTTTTGGGGTTTAAACTTTGTGATTCAAAATCACAAGTTTTAACCGGTGAAACTTCAAATAACTTACATAAATCTTTGATTAGAACCAAATGGGACTAGTTAATACTATTTTCTAAGTCAAATGGGGTTAAAATCATGGATTTGAATTCGAAAGTGACCGACTTCGAACATGTTCATCATGTTCGAACTTGTCAGAAAATTCGAATTTGTCAGCAAATTCGAATTCAGTCAGATTCGAATATATATCTTCGAATTTGTTATTATATTCGAATGTTTTTATAACATAATTCAAAACTTGTAGAAATCGAATGTGTTGGATTTGGACTTATGTAAGTTCAAAATAAAACAAATTCGAAATTAAACAAGTTTCATTTGTTTATCTTTTTACTAATGTGGTTATTGTTTTTATGTGCAGCTATGGGTGTTAGAGCGTTCTTCCAAAAGCATAATATGGTAATGTCTCCAGATAGGGAGCTTCCCGAAGGTCAGTCGTTTAGATAGATGGTGGAATTTTTGGCACATTCCAGGGTTTCTTATGCCCTATCCCATAATGTGCAAATAGTCTTACCATATGTAAGACAATTTTGGGATCACTTACAAGTAGACTGCACTGTTACCCCGACAGTTTTGCGAACCAGAGTCGGTGGGTAGCCAATGGTTTTCTCTGCTGACATGCTGCGTCAGATTCTGCAGCTCGGGACTGAAGATCAAGAGGCAGGACCCATTGATTTCCCTGTGAATATAAGGCAAGCGGCCTTCTTGCGAATGGGATATGCACTAGATATAACCAAAGCTTCGTTCATGAAAAGTGGATTAATAGGGCAGTGAAGATATTTGGCGCATGTGATTATGGTGTGCTTTGTGCCGAAAAAGGCTGGATTCGATTACATTGTCTCCAAGATGCAGTCGGCTATGATTGCTTTGATATATAACAAGCATTTCAGCTATTCAGAAATGTTCTTTGCTGAGTTTGTGCACCAGATCACAGCTCCAGCGCGTGAAAGATTTTTGATGTATTCGCACTTCGCGATGATGCTTATCCGTCATTTTTTGCCGAATCTGCCACAACTACCGGATCTTCAAAGTGTGGCGATTATAGATAAACGAATTTTTGCTGACTGCCAGTCGCACAATGCCCGCAGGGCTGAGCAGGTCTTGCCCCATGATGCGCCTCTCTTCGGGGCAGTGATTGATCCAGATTTTGTAGCCCCAGAAGGGGATAACTGGGCTGGTGAAGGTCCTCAGCCGCAGCCACTGCAGCAACAGCCACAACAACAGCAACTACCACAACCGCAACCTCGCAGGAGGCAGAGAGCTCCAAAAAGACCAATTCAGGCTTCGAGGGCATCCTAAAGCAGAATTCAAGAATCAACGGCAGCAGGTCCATCGTCAGAAGCTGCGAGCCCTTCAGGCTTGGCCCTAGAAGTTGATCCTAGGGCAGAGACCCTTGAAAAGATATGGGCTCATCGGACGCAGGCCCAGCAAGATATTGCGACCGAACTGATTAATGATATCTTGGAGCCTCCAGTTGATCTCCATGATCTTATGAGAGATGTGGATGAATATCAGCCATCAGATGATGAGAATATGGACATTGAGGTCCCGATGGCAGAAATTGCAGAAAGAGAAATTGAGGTAGAGGGTCAAGTAATGACCACCTCAGAGTCTGAGTCTGCTTCTGAGGAAGTTGAAGGAAGAGAAGTAGCAGTAGAACGTGTTGATCCATCTGTTCGAATCGACAGATATGGATCAAGAATTGTGGTGAGTACGAGATAGGAAGGTAAAAGAGCTGCTAGAGACTCAGATGATGATGATTTAGATTTTGAAGCAGAAGATCCAACTCCCCTCGTTCCTAGGCATAGGGCGAGGCAGCACAGATTTATGCAGGGAGCTTCATCCGCCTCTGCTCCAGAGCCTGAAATTCCAGCTGTTCAACCATCCATCACGCCATCACCAACTACATCCATTCCATCTACATCATCCACATTCACTGAGAATCAGCGATTTACAGAGCTGAAGAGCAAGGTAGATTTCCAATCAGTCCAAATCTTTCAGCTATCCACAGCAGTCAAAGAACTTCAAACTCAAAATGTCAGACTTGATCAGTAGAACACTGAACTGAAAACAATTTTTCTGATCAAGCTTCTGAGATTAAAACAATGAAGTCCCTCACGGAGCAGTTAATGAAAAATCTTCAAGCTCAGGGGGAGACTAGCTGCAAAGAAGCCGAAGTGATAAGAAGAGATGATGATGACGGCAATGATCCCGAGGCTGGAAAAGAAAGTGAGCTAGCAGATTTTCCGACTACTCAGCGAGCATCAATTCAGGGGTAGCCGAGTCAGTCTGCAATAGAAGAAAGGGCTGAAGGTGAAGCTTCTAAAACCATTGAGAGCGAGATGATAGAAGCTCTGATGGATATAGAAGAAGAAGAAGTAGTGTTTGATTTTGAGGATGAAATGGAAGATTTGGAAAAAGGGGAATTTATTCCTGAAGATATAGCAGAATGGAAGTCTGATGAGGAGGCTGTTGAAGACGAAGACGATGATGTAGACGAAGTGATCATCCCGTCACAGCCTATCACAGAACAATATGTGCATAACGATCAAAATGTAATTGATATAGATGAAATTAAATTGGCTTCTGTGGACGACTCAGAACTGGAGGAAGCTGATAAAAAACCAAGCAGAGCTGAATTGTTAAACCTTTGGTTCCGTAAGGAAGAAAAGAAAGTAGAGCCAAAGATGAAGAAGAAGATGAGAGTGCCAAACTTTGAAAATCTCTTAGGTGGAATACTTAGTTGGTTCTTCGACAGAGAACTGCAGCTATTTATACTAAAAAGAAGAGATGGACTTCAATACCTGAGGCGAACACTCAAAGTGTTTAACACACTGCCAAAGGTTGAAGTGAAAGAATTAGCATGGAAAGATCTTGTAAACATTGGAGGCGACCTTATGCTGAAGTGATCGCAAAGATAATCAGAAGAGAGGGTAGATCCGGAAAGTTTGAAAGAATCAAGCCGAGGTCAGGCAAAAGAGTTGAGGATGAGTCAAGAATAGATCCTCACACGGGAAAACCATGGGCTAAACTGGTGTACAAACCTGTCAGATGCTTGAAGAAGGTACCATTGAAGTTTATGCCACAGGACGTTCTTAGATTCATGTAGTGGTGGTATATAGACAATGATACAGCTGAAGCAGTAATGGAGGATATAGAAGACAAAGTGATTTTGAGAGTATACGATCCGCTGCACCTGATCAACCTATCTAAGGATGACCTGCGAAAGCTACATGATCAGCCTATCTTCTTTCATGAAGGCTGGAGATCTGAGGCTAGGAAATTCCAAAGGATAGTTAGAGTATGTATTGATATAGGATTGTATGTAGGTAGTAGCTTATATAGTTCTAGTACTTAGGAAAAATATTAATAGTTAGAAGCTATCGTCAAGAGGGAGTCTGTTAGTGCACCCAGGGTGACGATAGCAGTCTAAGTATAGACATATTTTGTAAAGTCAATTTGACTATTATTATACATTAACAAGTATTTGTTACATATGTGTTATATGTTTGTTTATATATGTTTGATATTAATTGTATAAATGTTTGAACTTGGTGTAATGTATTACAATAAGTTCAAAGATAAGTTCAAACATAAGTTTGAAGGCTAAGATTCGAATTTGTTAGAGGACAAGTTCGAAAGGCCTTGGGCCATGTTCGAACTTGTCCTAGACAAATTCGATCTGGGTGTTATAATTAAGGGTTAAGTCGATTAATTATGAGACTTTTGCAAAATTTCAGAGTGATTAGTGCAAAGGGCGATCTCGAACTGGGTGTTATAATTAAGGGTTAATTCGATTAATTATGACACTTAGGAATTTTTTTTGATTCCTTTGATTGTTTGTCATGAAATACAAACCAAGTCGATTGTCGGTATGATTTTAGCTTCAAACATTTTACACTTTGGAATATCTCTTGGCCTTTTTATTTATCAAGAAACTACCTTACGTGTCCCATACTTAAACATACTTCTATGATCAAGGCATACACACAATGATTATAACTTTTCGGTATTGCAAATTTTCTTTAAAAGGCAAACGTCGGACACAGTTCTGTATTTACATACAACAGAGTGTCTTAGTTTGTCTTAAAGTTTATATAAAGATAGCAAGACAGTGGTGACAGGTCTGTACTTACATACAACAAAGCGACTTATCTTGCTAACTCGAGTCAAACCAGAGGTGACAGGTCTGTACTTACGTACAACAAAGTGATTTGTTTTGACTCTCTCCTCTCTATCAAAATCTTTCTTTTCTTTTCTTTTCTTTTCTTTAAGATGTACTTGATGTGGCTATACATCCCCCAGAAAATTTGCATACCTCATTTAGAATCAATGTCTGTATGTCTCTAAATTAAAACCATTTGGTCATACATTTAAGTTAGTTACATATATGACTTTTTCTTGAATATTTTATTAGCTTTTGAGATTTCCTTTGTGTATTATGCCTACCAACACATCAAACAAGAAAATGTATATCACTTAGAGTTTAAGGTGCATTATGTGTGAAAGCTTAACACTTAGAGATTGTATCGACTGTGCTAATTTTCGTCACTTTGAACCTATATATCTAAGACTTGCCTAAATTCTTTAATATTCTCTTTTTTTGAATTTTTTTATGGTTTTCTGTCCTTTTACTTTTGTTTTTCATTTTTTTTAAAATAAGCTAATAAAGTAACCTACTAACTTACTATAACAGGAAATAAATTCTACTTAACCATTAACTTACTATAAAAGGGAATAAATTCTACTTAACAACTAACTTACTATAAAAAGAAAGAAAATATACTAAGGTCAAGTTACTCTGGATTACGCATACCATTCAGTTGAACTAACAACTCAAAGCGTGACTTATCAAAAGCTTTAGTGAATAAATCAGCGTTGTTATCTTCCGTTGCCACTTTTACCAGTTTTATTAAGTTCTTTTCAGCACAATCACGTATAAAATGATGTCTTATGTCTATGTGCTTTGTTTTACTGTGTTTAACTGGATTATTAGTTAAAGCAATAGTAGATTGGTTATCTATCCTAATGGGAGTATGAGTGTAAGTCAAACCGTAGTCCCGCAATTGTTGTTGTATCCACAAAACCTGTGAACAGCAACTACCAGCAACTACATATTCGGCCTCGCACGTTGACACGAATACCGAAGTCTGTTTTTTGCATTGCCAGGATACGAGCCTCCCTCCAAGGAACTGACAACCTCCAGTTGTTGACTTCCGGTTCAAGCTGCAACCTCCATAATCTGAATCCGTGAATGCTTCCAATTCCAGATCACCATCAGCATGATACCAAAGTCCTAGCTTCAGTTTTGACTTGAGGTATCTCCGAATCCGCTTCACAGCTTTAGACAAAAGAAAGATCGTTCCCATCGATGAATCGGAGATGTTCATGTCCAACATGTACAAATCGTTCTTCCTTGGGGCTCTCATCATAATCCACTCTTCAGGAATTTTGAATCCCGGCTTCAGCACTAACGCTTCAGTATCAGTAAAAAGAACTGAATTCTTCTTATCACAGATCTGAGAGACACTAATGAGATTGTGAGCAAGTCTATCAACGTGATATACTTGATCAAGTGCGATAGTCCCATTAGTAGTCACTCCTATTCTAGTGTTTCCTCCCTTGTTCCCAGCAAGTGATACGAATCCCTTGTTCCCTCCCTTGAAGTCTGTGAGCAGACTCCTTTCCCCAGTCATGTGCCTAGAGCAACCACTGTCGACGAAGCACTTGTTGTTGAGACCTGTAGTTAACTCCTTCGCATGAAAGAAAACAAGTTAGTTATCACGGGGAACCCAAGCCATGACTGACTTTGTAATACCATTCTCATCCACATACGTGAACTCCTTCAAAAACCCATCTCTCCTTTCAGGTGACTTGGGTGTTTGATTGAGAACCTGTTGTGGCACAGAGTGATCTAAATTCACTCTTGGCCTTTGGGTACGCATTTGCTGTTGAGCCCATGAATAATTTCTATTATATGGCATTTCAGATTGGTATCCTTGGGCTCTACCTGGTGTTTGACGTCTTTAAGGAATGTGAGACCTAACCGGAGTGTAAGCTCTTCTATGTGTTGTACTCCTATAGACTTG
Source organism: Centrapalus pauciflorus (assembly GCA_020465985.1). Taxonomy (NCBI): domain Eukaryota; kingdom Viridiplantae; phylum Streptophyta; class Magnoliopsida; order Asterales; family Asteraceae; genus Centrapalus; species Centrapalus pauciflorus. The sequence goes on from JAANYP010000117.1 coordinate 113,067, forward strand.
TTGAGGTCCTGACCTAGATTGATTAGGGACTCTATTCGGTGAATTAGTCCTAACCACTTCATTTGGTCTAACCGACACCAGTATTTGTCTAACAGCAGTTTTTGGTGTGGCATTCACAATCTTCTCAGTGTTTTGAGAACCACTTATTCTTGCTACACTTGATGAGGGTTTATTTTGTTCAGGCTTTCCAACACTAGGTGTAGATTCTACCTTCTTATATGGACAGCAAGACGCAACATGTCCCCTTTCATGACATCTAAAGCAAGACAGTTTATCAATTGACTTCTTATGAGTGCCCTTTGACTTTCTGTGTCTCACTAGAGTCAGTTTCTTTGTTCTCAACTACCGTGACTATGTCTTCTTTCTGATTATTAAAGTCAGGTCTAGCTTCTCCTAGAATTTTATCACTAGAAGACTGCACAAATTTGACTTTCTTAATCGTGGCATTATTATTAGTCACCTTAGTTGCTTTATCCTTATCAGATTCAGATACAATTTCAGCTGCTACTTCTGACTCAACTGGTTTATCAGTTTTATCCTGAGGCTGAGGCACATAATTATCGTTAAAAGGTGGAGGACTCTCTTTATAACCTAAACCTACTGGTTTCTTAGATTGACGCTGTGCATCTAAGAATTTCCTTAGATTCAGTGAAGAGGTCCTAAACTTTTCTAACTTACTATTTACCTCTGCAACCTTAACCTTTGCTTTAGCTAGCTCTACCTCTTTTAATAGTAACTTATTTACTTAAAGCCTCAACATGCTCATACATAAGCTCTATCCTGACACACTGTTCATTTAGTTTATCTTTTAGAACTATTACATCTTGAGCATCTTCTTTCAGCTTATTCCTAAGATCTTCTTTTATATCTCAGAGACTAGCATTATCTGATTTTAAGGATTCGATTTAAGCAGTTAAATTACTATGTGTTTCTAGCACTAAATTCAATCTATCATTAGAAGTAGCACATAAAACACATAAATCACAGAATGTAGAAAAGTTCAAAATTACCTTTGTATGATCAGATTCCACGTTAGCCATCTGCACGACAAACTCTAGAACAGTCTGATTGTCTGACTTTTCCACTAACACAGGACTTGTATCATTCTGTTCTCTGTCCTCTGTTACTTCCTCTGCATCAAGTTGTCTGTCCGATGATACGTTGGTTTACAGACCAGCGATGTTCACTTGATTACCCGAACTACCAGGCTGATATCTCCCCTGAGATTGATTCTGATAGTTTTCAACTTTGGGTCTTTGACACTCTCGAGCAAAGTGTCCTAATCCCTGAAAATTATAACATTTAACTTTGGATTTGTCGAACCCAATCTTATTGTTGCTAACGTTCAGATTTCTGCCTGTTCATTTTATGAATCTCTTGACCCTCTGAGTCACCATGGCCAGTTGCCATTGAAGATCCATTTCTTCCAAATCTTCAGGATCCACCTGATCATAGTCCTCTTCCCATAACGCAGGATCGTTGATTTTTCCTTGTACACACTTTCCATATGCTGCAACAAACGAAGCCAAAAGATTCAGATGAGATTCGGCTGATTGCGCACTCATAGGAATCTTGGTGTACTGTTGAGAAGTAGATGCTGATTGAGTCGGTTTATCTTCCGGTTTAGAATACCCTAAGAAATCCCGAATACTTGTTTCTTTGACTTCCACTGGAATAGACGCTTCACCCGAAAAGAAAGCTGTAGCTGCTTTCAGTTAACTCGCGACAGAGGGTTTTGATTTTCCAAAATACATGTCTGGATCTTGGACCTGATTATATTCCCTTTCCTTCTTGAGTAACTGAAAGTTGTAAGCCCTCAGCGTTCCAATGACTCCTTCGAGAGTAAGAGTTTCGAATTTTTCATCATCATGCGTTATGAGCGCTACGTACATCTCCCATTTCGCTAGTAAAGTATCAAGAAGTTTCTCAATCTTCTCAAATTCACGATACTCGACATCGTGATTATCCAACTCTGTCAATAAGTGATAGAACCTAGTGATAGTCTCATCCAGCTTTTCGTTTTTCAATGCCTTGAAAATTGCAAACTGCTGCTTAATCATCTCGGTCCTTCCTTTTCTAACCCTCGGATTTCCCTCACATCGTTTCTCGAGTGCATTCCACAACTCTTTAGCTGTACGATGATTCCTAAATGTGTGTAGAATCTCCTGAGGTAGTGCCATGCGAATAATGGAAAACGCTCTATTCTCAGCCTCATATAGTTTCTTGTCATCATCCTTCATCTTCTGATATGTTAGGACTCTCTGACGACCCTCAAACTCCTGAGTGGGTGGAATGTATCCCTCGTCGATACAGATCCACATTCGCATGTCATTAAAACGAGCGAAATCAGCAAATCTATCCTACCACCAGTAGTAGTCTTCCAACCTCATCAGCTTTGGTGGAGAATTTGCCTTACCAACCTTGTGGTCCATTTCGATGAACTTTTGCAAACTAGTCATTCTTTCTAAACCTTTTGAATTAGAACTTAATTAATTTAATTTGAAATTAATTTAAATCAACCCTTTAGAATTTAAGTAAGTTCGAATTTGATTAATATTAAATTTGTTTGAAATTAAATTCGAATTTTAGTAAGTTCGAATCCAACAAATTCGAAATTCTGACAAGTTTGAGGTTCCCAACAAGTTCGAAGATCTGACAAATTCGAATGCTAGGAAATTCAAATCTCAGCCAAATTCGAATGAAACCCTAAAATAAATTCAAGAGGAGCGTATTTTCTGACTAATTCGAATTTTTGACAAATTCGAACAAACCCTAATACCCCCTATGTTCGAGCGCCGCAAGTTCGAAAAATGGCCAAAAGTTCGATTTTTTCAAGTTGTCAGTTTAAACCAATATTTTTAAGTCTAAAAATACTGATTTCGACCAAAAAGGTGAACTAATGTAAACTTTTCTCCGTTATCTTGCTTGTATAACTCGAAAAGCCAATAGAAAGTGTGATTTTTCCCGTCCAAAACGCCAAGAAACCACGGATGTTGATTATGAACACGAAGAACACCAAAAACACCCTTATGGCTCTGATACCACTTGTAAGGTCGCCTGCCTACGAATCCTATCTTGACGCGACGCCGTCCAACGAGTGCGGAATGCTCGTTAGCGGTTTGATGGAAAGACTATGCACACGAAACACGGAGACACACACGATGATAGACGAACACTAGAACGCCTCGACACGTTATTCTCTCCAAGAACAAACACAAAATCGCCTTGCAAGTTCGAGATCGCCTCTGCACTAATCTCTGATCGAATTTTGCAAAAGTTGTTAATTAAAATGAATTAACCCTTAAGTATAACCCCTGATTCAAACTTGTTCTGGACAAGTTTGACCAGGCCCAAGGCCCTTCGAACTTGTCCTCCATAAGTTCGAACCAGTGATTTTGAACTTACCTTTGAACTTATGTTTGAACTTATGTTTGAACTTATGTTTAAACTTATCTTTAAACTTATGTTTGAACTTATTGTAAAACATCAATTACAACCAAGTTCAAACATACATACAATCAATATCAAACATATATCAAATATATGACAAACATATAACAAGCATATATCAAAAACGTATTAATATGCAATAACGAACAAAATGACTATTACAAAATATCGTCTATACTTAGACTGTTATCGTCACACAGGATGCACTAACACCTGGGTGTTATGTAATTGTGGTTAATGTGGCAAGGGTGTCACATAAGCCCCCAGACTTGATTACAATTAATAAAGTCTAACAATATTTCATGTAACAATTGTTTGCAGCCAGGACACACCAGACAACAATCCGATCGTCCTTTCAGTTTGGTGTATTCATAGTCGGAACATTACCCATGCTCCAACAACTCCAATAGCCATGTGCACCGGGTCAAGTTGGTGGAAGGTCCTCAAGTCGTTATACGGGATCGTCAACAACTAGACTCCGTGCTTTTCAAATAACTCAAAACAAGCAATGGATACTGCAAATGTGGTAACTGGTATGTTGTGCGTAAACTCTATACCAGCTAGAGTACTTTTTTATTCTGGGGCCAATCGGTCCTTTATATCTCATGCATTCACACAAGAATTGAACACGTCATCATCAGAGTTGCATGTGATGTTCGATATAGAAACTGGTAGTAGGGTATTCGTATTTGCTAAACATGTATATCGTGAGTGCACAATCGATATCGATGACACCACCTTCTCAATAGATTTAATATCATTAGATTTCAAGGAGTTTGTTGTAATTGTGGGAATGGATTGTTTGAGCAACAATGGGTGACGAGCCGTCATTGTGGCCCATAGAAATAACCTTAAATCTAACTATTAGCAAAGAGAAGTAAGGGTCGGATCCGCAGGGAGTGCGTATGTGAATTAGGGTTAAATTGCTAGTTTCTTAAATTTATTAAAAGCGATTAAATTGTGAATTGAGTGATTTGTTTAAAATATTGATTATGACTAAATTATAACTAAAACAACAGCGCGCAAATAACAATTAATTAACAAGTCAAATTAAAGATAACCATTTACGAAATCACTACGACATAAGTTATTACCCACTTGAATTTCATGCAACGATCACATAGATATAATCAATTGCTTAGTCAAATTAATCATAAATACTTTAACCAATAAATCTTGGCGTAGCGCATGCAACTTTAATTACTTGTTTTAATCCCTAAACTAATGTATTCGGCACAAATACTAATATCACTATAAACTATCTTGCTTTTACCAATCAAACCACTTACTCAGACTAATAACCGAATGTATATCATTTTGCGTAAAGTATTCAAGAAACACAAAATACATCAATACATAATATGATATCCAAGAAAGTAAAACTTAGCCGTAGATCCTCCGCAAACGGCTATGGTGGTTTAGCCGCTCATCGTATGCTCTTCACCAGGAAAGATTGTGGGAATCATTGTAGGCTTGAATGGTTGTGCTCCACCCTCTTCGTATTTGGCTCGTGAATCAATTCCGGCAGGGCTTCGCCAATATATTTAATATTTTCCGGACCTCCCAAATCGGCTGCAGTCGACCTCTATTTATAGAGGGAGTGAAAGTTAGGGTTTTGGGCAAAAAAAACGTGCCTGCAGGGATTTCACGCCGCACCAGCGTAGGCTTGGGCATAGGCCTGCGCCATGCCCTGCGCTTGGGGTACGGCCTGGGCTACGCTGGTCTACGCTGGAAGTGTTCTCCAACTCCAAATAGTTCTGTTTTGCAACGTAGGGTGGCGCAGGTCTGCGCCCCCTCCGGCTCGGTTCGCGCTAAATTTTCTCGAGCTGCTTCCATTTTACTTCTTGACCCTGTAACATAATTTGGGAGTACAAGCATGGTAGTTACGAAGCATATGATCATAAAATGAGCCTATAAACAATACCGAAAACGCATAAAATTATAGTCCTATCAAACCTCCCCAACTTAACTCTTGGTCGTCTCCGAACAAGCCTTTGGAATTAGAACTAACTATGTATCAGATATATTAGTAGTGTGTCTAGAATTTTTATGTTAAGCTAGCCTTCGCAATAATGCCTTAAAATAATATGTAAACCAAAGACGTTTTCAGTTAAAATATATTTTCCTTTGATTTTATATAATGTATTTCACTATTGGAAATTACCATTTTAGCTCAAGGTTACGAAACTTAACACACATGGGTCTTTTGACCATCTTTTCCTCCATACGTATATCTATATATATTTCTAACTCAAGTTATCTAGTTGGTCCGTGTAGCGAGATTTAGGTCAATCACTCCCAAACCAGATGGTTTTAGGAAATTAGGCATGAGTGGTACCCCAACGGACTTAATTTCCCGAACAATCTAGACTATCATTGAATCATTTTTGAGAATAAAGACGTGATTAAGCTCTCCCCCTTATTGCATGAGTTTTCCAAAATCTTTTGACACATTACTTATATTTAAGCCCGAATATCTATTAAAGTAACTTGAATTCAATTTACATACAAAATTTTTTACTATTATTACGACTCTTATATTAATTATAGAATATCCTATCAACACTAGCCAATTCCCAAATACATATATTTTCTATTTGTCATCATTTTCCACGGCCTGCTCGGCAAACAAGACTCAAATGGGGAAGACATGAAGAACTATATAATCATTAAAAACTAGAAAAGGACTCGGCTAAAAATAAAAATAGAAATTACTAAAATAAAGCAATTAAATGCAACTACAAACTAAAATAAATAAAAGTATAGAAAATAAAGAACAAAGAACAATGAAAGATAGTACCCGATCATCAGAATGGAGGGAGAGGAGAACCGAAGACGCTGTTGAAGAAATCTGCATACGGGCCTTGATCTGCGGGGTCTTGTGGTGGAGGCGGAAATAAGTGAACAGGGATCTGTCAGGTAAATCCTGCCTGCCATGCGCCGGGTAGCGCTGATAAGTATCTACGACAGGGTCATATTACTGGTAGTGGGGCATAGTGTAATGAGCATATGACTGATATGGCAGACCGACATGGGAATCCTCGTGATGTCGGACTCCCTCCCAGTACGCCTAGTTAAGCTGCTGGTAATAGCCATTTTGATATGTTGTGGCTCTCTGCTCGTCATAGATCCGATCTACCCTATCATACAAATAATCAACACTATCATGGATATGGGTCAATCTCCCATTTATATCGTCTAACCTCTGGGTCACATCCTCACGGAACTCATCTTGACCCTCCACAAGATCATCTAACTGCTGCATAACGCGGTTAAAGACAGCATCGTCATTGCCTCGACTGTGCGAGGTAGACGCTCCCCTATTCGGCTCTTCGGCCCAATCTTCCACCTCATTCACGATTTTCTTCTCCCCTCTCTCTTTCCTCTCATCCTCAGTGTAGCTCTCAATATATGACTAATTTGTTTCCTTATCGTATATATCAAACCCCTCATCGACCTCTCTAAAACCTAGAGTGGGGAACATGGCGGCCGTAATATACGTCGCCGAAACTGGAGAAGCAAGGGACTCGGGTGAAAGTGCACACATCCTCTCTAGGAATGTAGAGATCAACCATCCGTGGGGGATGATCGTCCTCTCTCTCGTGTCATGCATAGCGTAACTATCATTAATGGCTGTCCATGCAAAGGACAGTCTGGGCTTACCCTTGAGAAGGGCGTAAAGGACAATATTGTCAAGGTGTCGGACCTTAGACAGATCGCTGTCTCGCGACAAAATATTGTTCACGATTATCTTATGAAGTACCTTGCACCTAGGGGACAAATCCTTCCTATTATAGGTAGTGTAGTATTCTGCTACCTCGGCAGTTTGGTTGAACAATTTACACACCTGTTTAAGCCATTTTCCAGTCCAGGTCAAGTCGGTAAAGGACAGTTGGGTCTCCGACTTATTGATCGAGATGTCGTCAACTCGTCAAAAATAAACTCCAAATAACCTAAGTAGTTAGGGTAAGAGGGATCGTACCCACGAGGAACATGTGGTTATAGTTGCAGCGAAAACACAAATCTAAATACTTTACTTTAGCGAATAATGAAACTTAACAATGAACATTAATACATAAATCCAAACTTAAACGAAACAAGAATGACTAACTAGAAAGACTATGGAACACAATAACACCAAACACTTAGGTTGTGATTATATGAATGGATGGATTACTTCTGGGTTTTATCACATAAAAAAGTAATTACATTCTATCTTTCATCAGGTTATACTCAAGATCACATAGACATGACCTATTTGCAATATTATTAATGTATCTTGGGCACAAATTATTAGGGGTGTGCAAAAAAACCAAAAACCAAATCGGAACCGAAAAAAACCAAAAAACCGGAACCAAAAAACCAAACCGTTTGGACTTTGGACTGGTTTGGACTTTGAATTTGCAAAAACCAAAAATTTCGGTATGGTTTCGGTATGGAGGTAAAAAACCCCAATAAAACCAAACCGAAGCGAGGTTTAATAATTTTAATATTTGTATATACTCTTCCTTTGTTACATTTATTCATTTAAGTTTTTATTGAAAGTTTTAAATTTTCAATGTCTAAATTTTATATGCGGCTAAAACTCACTTTGAATATTATGATGATGATGGATATTGTTGTTATTATTATTATTGTATTTGTATGTGGTCATGGTTTGAATGATTATATGATTTAATGTCCAAATATTGTTTGTGAAATAATACATAAAGTATTTTATGTTTTGATTTTGTTTATCCATATATATGACTTATTCCTATATGTGTGTATGTGTGTGTGGTTTTTGGTTTTGGAAAGAAAGACTTGAACTTGAAAACCATGAACAAAGAAAAACCGAAAAAAAAACCGAAACCAAAATAAAAACCGAAAAACGAAACCGTTTAAAATCCAAACCGAACGGTTTCTTGAATATAAAAATCGAAGTTTCGGTTTGTTTTTGGTTTTTGCCAAAAACCGATTCATGTTTTCATCATCACTCGTCTTAACTCCTATTCTAGTATGAGCTCGGCACGAACGATATGTTTGCATTAACTCATCTTACGATAATCAACAATATAAGCATGAACACAAAAACACAATCATATGATTAACTAATGAAAACCACATGGAATGTATCAATGTTATATAACAAAACTACTTGACAAAATATAAAAACTTCACTATGGATTGTCCTTAGCAGTAACCGTGATGAGATTAGCCCTCCATAGCCTTCAAAGATTGCATTTTGATTAGTGAAGAGATCTTCAAGGCGTTGGATTGCCGAATGGTTGAAGCGGAATCGATCTTGGCGTAGATTCGGTGTTAAACGGAGTTCCGGCGAATGATGGAGGTGAAAGAGGGTCTTTGGATGTGTGTGAGATGTCCTTTGGACATTTTATGGCCTCCTTATTTATAGATTTATTCAAACCCTAATGGAATCAATTGATGTTTATCCATTCTTTTTGAAAGATTCCGTTCGAACAGACTGGTGGGGTTTTGGGTGGATTAGTCTGCTGAAGCTCTGACATTCTTCTAAAACTTTCTGATCTCAGATAGATTGATCACCTTTTGGCAGATTGATCCACTGCTTCTTTTCCAGCCTTTTCACTCCAATCAACACCAATTTTGGTCATTTGCTTCCATCACCTAGTTCAAACAAAAAACTTATGAAAGTAGCTTATATTCTACGAAAGAGATGCATTTACATGTAAATTAAGCATGAAAACATTAATGTAAAATGCATCGATCAAGCCTCCCCAACTTTCTCCTAACTCGTCCCGAGGTAGGCCTGGTCATAATCAGGCCAGGATTCCATCGTCATCTCTATTGGGAACAAAACGAAATCACCGGCTTTCAAATGACAATGGGTCCTTATTCTAATTTCAACCTTCTGCTCCATCAACTATCACATTCCATGCTTGATTAACTATGCTACCAAGAATCCATTTTTAAGACCCGCAATTCCCACCGCACCAGTTATTTAAATCCGACCTTTTTCGCTCAAGGTTACAAAAATGAGCGCTAACCTTAAGATGCTTGGCTCATTGGCCTCTTTTTTTTTTATTTATTATCTCTTTTTTGTTCTTTTTTTTTTCTTTTCTTTTCTTTTTCACACAAGGATAGAACATGACTTTCTAGCAAGCTCGTGTAATGACATTTCGACTAGCCGCTCCCAAACCAGTTGGCTTTAGGGGGCTGAGTGTTGAACACCCCTCGAGCTTACTTTCTCGAGCTTACTAGGCCACACCTTGGTATATTTGAGGCATTTTTCACACTTAAGTTATCAACTCACTCTTTTCCTCCTTATTGCATAGGCTCTAAATTTAAGGTTTCTTGGCGTCGGTTCAATTAGATTTTAAAATTTTCAACTTAATATCACTTTTAATCAAACACTCCGTGCAACATTAACTTTACTTCAGACATTAATCAATAGCTTGGACACCACTTACCATTATCAAACCATCTTTTTTCATAGTTTCCTAAGAGACATAACTTTGGACCTAATTATGATCATCATGTATGCCAAATGACCCACACAAGCCGACTCAAGAGAAGTTGGGATGCTACTTGACTTTCAAAACACAAAAAGGATATGAATAAAGAAAACACAAAGGGAAATAAAAGTAAACCAACATGCTTATCACATTCTAGAGGGAAAATGGAACGATGTAACCTGATCAAAGAGAAGAGGTCCCATCATTGAGTCTGTCTTTGATAAGTCGCTCTTCCAATAAACCTCGATCAGTCAATATTCCAACCCCTCCCCAACTTTAAGCATTGCATTGTCCTCAATGCACTCTTATCATTATGAGCTCAAATTTGAATTAACAAGTTGGATTGAAACACAAACAAAATTAAAAAGGAAAGGAAATGCCACACAAACCAACAAATGCATGAATTTATTAAAAGGACTACAAATAAAAACTAAGCCACACTTTCGCAGGGACCGCGATTGCACTTAGCATGTGCAATAAGCCTTTTAAACCCCTAGGTGATCCCTAGTGGTCGAGTGGAGTCTCGTGAGGGTTTTCAGTGCACACACCCACAAAGTTTAACGGGTTGCCTCCCGGTTAGTGCTAAGTTTAATGTCTTTAGCCGGACGCTTACCTCTTCCATCATGGTGGTTTGGAGAATTTTCCACCTACGTTACCCAGATACGAACGTCAACGTCTCCTCAAGATCAATGCTCCATGGGCGGCATCATAGATTATGTTACTCGGCTTAGTACATTTTTCCTCTTTAGCAATTTGTCTGATGAATTGCTCGATTAAGTTGCCCACAGTGTTTGCGAGAGTAGTCTTGGAGTTAGCCTCCACTATTAAATTTATTTCCATTAAAAACTCTAATATGACATCTAATCTTTGACTCCCGCTCTTCTCTTCTTGTGGCCCTGTAAGATCAGAAGAAATTATCATTGGTAAGGTGTCATTTGGCCCAAGAATTGCATACTTAAGATGAGAAGGGAGAGTTTTGAGTTCAGAGTTAGGAGGATCCTCCAAAGATGGTTTCAATGGAGGATTGAAGTTAAGTGAAAGTGACTCAACTTTGTGCGTCCATGGAGGTTCCTTTTTCTCAAATGAGCTCACCACCGCCTTATGATCACCTGAACCTCTTTTAAGTCTGCAAGGTCATCCCTGTTAAAACAAAAGTAATGCTTCAAAGCATCATCAGTAAGCATACTTGGCATAAATGTGTGCACAGTATCATCAATAGTATTCACCATATAACACTCGCTTTCCATTGGTGCATTTATCAAGGAATTAAAGACATTTAACCTTATTTTCCTATTACCGAAAGTAATATCTGTTGCCCCTGATCGGCAATGAATCTGTGCGTTCACTGTTGCCAAGAAAGGGTGACCTAGGATGATTGTGGGTTGACAATCTTTAACTGTAACTGTAGTCTCCTTATCTAAAACCAAAAATTCAACAGGATAATAAAAATCCTCTACCTTAACAATCACATCGGCCAACACACCCCGAGGAATTTTGGTAGATCGATCTGCTAACTGTAAGATTACATCAGTTTGTTATAGCATACCAAGATCGTATCTATCATACACATTCCCTGGAAGTATATTTACACTAGCTCCTAAATCAAGAAGCGCCTTTTTTATTTGAATGTCGCCCATTGTAATTGATATTAAAGGCGTTCCAAGATCTTTGAGTTTAGGTGGAAGAGAATTCAATAAATGGCACTAGCATGTTCCGTCAATTCAATTTTTTCCGAATTTGAAGCTTGAAGTTTGTACTTTTGAATACATAAATCTTTTAAAAATTTGGCATATGACGGGACCTGTTGTATCAATTTGATAACGTGAACATGAACTTTAACTTGATTGAATATTTCCCACATATCTTCAGCCTTTGGTCCTCTCTTCCCGAATGGAAAGGAGGATGATTTCTCTAAAGCTGACGGGAAGGGTACTAGAGAAGAATTTGTACCCCCCTCCCCAACTTTAGGTGCCACTTTATCAAATTCTTTATCCTTCTTTTCATCTTGTGTTTCTGTTGGATTTGGTTCCTCGTATACTACTTCACAATAATCATCAGTATCATTAGGATTAGGCATACATACCTTGTTATCCACTTTCTTACCACTACGTAAAGTGATTACCTCATTAAGTTGTTCGTTACCGGCTCGCTGATGTGAAGGATTTACCGTTGTGGTGCTTGGAAGGCTTCCTTCATCTCTTTTACTCAGTTTCTCTGCTAATTGAACCACTTGCTTCTCCAATGCTGCAATAGACTTGGAATTTGCACTCGTCTCTTGATATGTTTGGGTCGTCTTTTTATCAAGGTATGTTAAGAACTCCATGATCTTATCAAGCTTTTGCTCCACACTACTCTCATCTCCTCTACCTTGGTTCCCGCTTGGATCGGAACTCTGTCCATGAAACTGGTCTTGTGGCCTTTGCTGATATTGCTGTCAGTTTTGGCTAGCGAAACCACTCCCAACATATCGTGGCTTAGAACTATAAGGCTCATCATTCTTCCAACGAAAGTTTGGATGATCTCTCCACCCTGGAATATAGGTATTAGAATATGCATCATACTTCTGCTGTAATCCTTGTGCCTCATTGACTTGTTCATTCGATGGAGCATTGAATTGAAGATAGTCGTCCCCTTTGTGAGACGGGTCTCCACATAATGAGCACGAATCTTGTACCTGCAAGACAGAAACATTACCTTTCCCCATATTTTGAATTATGAAGTCAAGCTTTTTATGAGTATCAGATATAGATGTATTAACTTCATTTTTCCAATTTAGATCTAATCCTAAAGCAGCATGAAGTGTGGAAGCAGGCTTCCGTCGAGTGGATGAGGCCTGAGTTTTTAAATCCTCATACAATGTTTCTAATAATCTCCAAGCATCCTCACCCTCTCGACTTAACAAGCCACCTCCACTAGCAGCATTAATCATTTGTCTACTAAAAACATCTACCCCATCAAAAAATGTTTTCACTAATTGCCAACGAGGAATAGCATGATGCGGACATGATCGTAGCATTTCTTTGAGACGATCAAATGCTTCATGAAATTCTTCGCCGGGTAATTGTGAAAAATCATTAATCTGTTTTCGAATCTCACTAGTTTTACTAATGGGATAGTACTCATGTAAAAATTGTTTTTGCATATCATCCCACGTAGTAATGCTACCCACAGGAAGTGATGCAAACCATTGACTTGCTCTATCTGTTAAAGAAAAAGGGAAAAGACGTAACCTTAAATTATTCCGTGTCATACCTCTAATTTGATTAAGATTGCACATTCTCATAAATTCATAGAGGTGTTGGTATGGCTCTTCACTAGCAGTACCCCTATAGATTGGTAAATTGCTCACAACTTGGGGTCAAATATCTATAGTCAGATTATCTCCTTTCGGGTAAAATATGGGTGACGGATCATCATAAGTATCCGGCTGGAAATAAGATGCAACTGGACGTCCTTGAGAACCTACTATGTTATCGTTTCGATCTCCCATTCTAACACTAGTTGATGTTCCTTCGTCCAGAGGCTTTTCTTCAGGGAATAATGGTCCTTGTCGCTTATTTTTAGAATCTCCTTGCTCCCTTAGTGATTTACGAATGTTACGAACTGTTCTCTCCAACTCTGGTGCGTATTGTAGCGGGGAATCACGTCCACAATGACGTGTGTGCATGCAAAGATTTATTACCTGAAAACAAACAAAAGAAAGCAAACTAAATCAAGTAAACTAATTCTTAGAAATATAAAAACAAATATTTTGGAATTTTTTTTAATTTAATACTAAAAAAATTGAAGACAAATACAATCGCTTTCCTATAAGCGCACTAGTTCCCCGGCAACGACGCCAAAATTTGATCGAGATGTCGTCAACTCGTCAAAAATAAACTCCAAATAACCTAAGTAGTTAGGGTAAGAGGGATCGTATCAACGAGGAACATGCGGTTATAGTTGCAGCGAAAACACAAATCTAAATACTTCACTTGAGCGAATAATGAAACTTAACAATGAACATTAATAAATAAATCCAAACTTAAACGAAAGAAGAATCACTAACTAGAAAGACTATGGAACACAATAACACCAAACACTTAGGTTGTGATTATATGAATGGATGGATTACTTCTGGGTTTTATCACATAGAAAAGTATTTAGATTCTATCTTACATTAGGTTATACTCAAAATCACATAGACATGACCTATTCGCAATATTATTAATGTATCTTGGGCACGAAATATGTTTTCATCATCACTCGTCTTAACTCCTATTCTAGTATGAGCTCGACACAAACGATATGATTGCAATAACTCGCCTTACGATAATCAACAATATAAGCATGAACACAAAAACACAATCATAAGATTAACTAATGAAAACCACATGGAATGTATCAATGTTATATAACAAAACTACTTGACAAAATATAAAAACTTCACTATGGATTATCCCCAGAAGTAACCGTGATGAGATTAGCCCTCCATAGCCTTCAAAGATTGCATCTTGAATAGTGAAGAGATCTTCAAGGCGTTGGATTGCCGAATGGTTGAAGCGGAATCGATCTTGGCGTGGATTCGATGTTAAACGGAGTTCCGGCGAATGATGGAGGTGAAAGAGGGTCTTTGGATGTGTGTGAGATGTCCTTTGGACGTTCTATGGCCTTCTTATATATAGATTTCTTCAAACCCTAACGGAATCAATTGATGTTTATCCATTCTTTTTGAAAGATTCCATTCCAACAGACTGATGGGGTCTTGGGCGGATTAGTCCGCCGAAGCTCTGACATTCTTCTGAAACTTTCTGATCTCGGACAGATTGATCACCTTTTGGCAGATTGATCCGCTACTTCTTTTCCAGCCTTTTCACTCCAATCAACACCAATTTTGGTCATTTGCTTCCATCACCTAGTTCAAACAAAATACTTGTGAAAGTAGCTTATATTCTATGAAAGAGATGCATTTACATGTAAATTAAGCATGAAATCATTAATGTAAAATGCATCGATCACTTATACTCATACCCACGTTGTGTACACCCTTCGTTACCCACTCCAGTATCTAAATTAAACATTTGGTGAAGGATTCTAGCATCCATCACCACTTCCCTTCCATGAATCCTGCCTATTAACCTAAGCTCATTATATGTGTTACCCGTCTTCCTCCTGAGGGTAGACTTCCACTCAACTACATTGCCCTGAGGAATGTGTGGGCCGCCTAAATCGAACACTCCCTCCCAACCTAAGAAGTCAAACAATTACAGGACTTCATAATCCTCGAAGTCCTGTCTCCTAGCCCTCTTTTCCACTAAAACACGCCTAGAATATTTCTTATAAAGAAATAATTGTGTTCTTATTTCCTCAGGGTGTTGGGATAATAAAAGATTGGGGATCCATTCTACCGGTGCATCAAATTGTTGGGTTCTTTGGCGTGTTCTTCTCGACATCTACAAGTTGTCAATCAATCAATGTATGAGATAAATTTAACAATGTAACCTATAATTAAATTTTTCACAATTACACTCAATATGTTAGATGCATATACATATATATATATATATATATATATATATATATATATATATATATATATATATATATATATATATATATATATATATATATATATATATATATATATATATATATATATATATATATATATATATAGTCTATAATTTGCCATCATATAAGCACTAAATATGTTCTAATATATCAGTAAAACCTCATTTAGCACATAATATCCATTTTCTAGCTAATTACCCACTTTATAAATTATAGCATATACGCACATTTTGGCAACCAACTTTTATAAATCCAAATTATTTTCTAGAAATTAACCATGGCAAATTAACTAAAATAGTGTATGTATGTATGTATTATCAATGTTAGTGTTAATTACAAACAAGCTTGAACTGCGAAAAGGTGCAAGCTGAGATGACAGATACAACAGATGTTCTACTAATCTAAGACACACTCAAACCAGTTACAATGAATTCACTCACAAAGATGAACTCACTGTTTACAAGACACACATACAGACAACTTGAACAATAACAGCTTGGACACACTTTACTATTTTATTCAAGCAGACTTTGCATGCATGAAAACACACTTCTTTGCACGTTCTGAATATCACACTCTTAGTTTTTTCACATTCCTTAGAAGCTTCCTTTTATACTATCACTGAGAATCCCAGTGAAGCTTCCTCATTGGACGTACAGATAGTGGAATGTCTTTCCAAAAAGACAAGAATACTTTTCTGCACGTTCTGACAAAGCAGTATTGTCTTTATATAGCAGAATCTTTGTCTTATCCTTTTTGTCTCTGTTGCAGAAGGCTTTAACTAAAAGAGGAATGTCAACTTTAAGACTCTCATCTTCTGTTATGGCCATTTTGATATAAGAAATGGTCTGTCACCCATTTCAAATATCCACTTTGTCTTCATGTAACAGAACAGCGTAGGCAGTCTTAGCAGCTTCTGTTATTCCACTTTGTCTTCGACTTTGTAACTGATCTCTTGGTCCAAGACAATACATGAGGACATGGAAACATATTCCATAAAGTGTTTAGCCTGTTCACAAAGAACAGAATACTTAGAATTTGTCCAAACTGCTCAACAGGTTAGAGCAGCATTGAAAGTTTATGTCCAGCCTGTTCAACAGAGTAGAATAGCTTGGACAATCTGCCTTAGTTGCAACAAATGCAACAGGGTAAACAACTTTGACTAATATTGCAAATCACTTATCAGGTTTCATTAAGGTATTAACAGACCTTAAATAATACCTTCAAGTGCATCAAACATGTTTGATTAATAATCTCCCGCTAAGATGTATAACAGGTTTGACTGAGGCATTTTTGTGCCTAACAATCTCCCCCTATTTGCAATAATCAGACTAAGCTGATTTTATCAATGATCACTATATATTTTTACATTACATTTGCTGAAATGAAATTTCAACATTGAAGTAAAAAGATCATTTTATATATACACTTATATTGATTACAAACAACACATGTTCTTACAAAAATACAACTAATGTACAAAAGTATATTACAACTAATGTAATAAGAAAGATTACAACTCATGTAATGGAGTACAACATATGTACAAGGAAAAGTTTCAACAAATTTGGACTGTTGATAGTGGGAGCAAATAATGGTAAGCCTGTCCAACTTATGGACAACTTCCATTCTTCATCTACTCAGCAGTAGATGGACCTTCAAGCTGTTGTGGCCTTTCTTCAAATAACTGTTCAAAATGCTCCACGGTCTCATCAATCTCTTCAATTTCATGTCTAAGAAACATGAAATCAGGGTGTTGAAGTTCTCCTCTCTCATAGAAGCCTTTCAGATGTTCCCAGATAGTTGCTCTCCATCTTGAAGATTGATTGAAGGAGTTGGCGAGTCTAAAAGCTATGAGTTGCTTAAGACCAACCTTGTGCAGATCAGATGATCTTTGGAAACACATTTTCTTAGTTAAGGGATCTACAAAAAATACCCCAAACTCAGGCTCTTCTATAAGTTTATCCTCCTCTGGTTCAACTCCTCTGAGCAGGCTGTGATTCTGTCCTTTGATCTCAATAGCTAGGATGCCTTGATCAAGTATATTCAGTAGTTCTTCCAGCTAGTATCCTTCCTCCTTCTCCTGGCCTTAATCTTGGGTTCAACCACTGAGGTACCCTTAATTTGTTCTTCTGAGATCAAGCCCAAGTTCTTAACTCTTTCCATCAGCGTTTTGACATATGCCCTGATAGTCTTAACAATTTTGAATTTTGACTGAATCAGGGCAACTGCCAATTCAACCCACCCTCTGTACCCCATACAAGCAACATCAGTGTATTCATATGCTTCCAGTTCAGGACCTTCAGCACCTAGCCTGGTTATCTGAATCTTCCACTGCTTGCCTTTCTTAGAGATGGGTACAGCTTTGACAATTGTTTCCTTGGCAAGCCTTCTGTTGGCCACATCAAAGAATTTCTTCCTTGCCAGGTTGTCAAAGTGTATTTGGGCTCTTGTTGAGGAGGATGCAGGCTTTGACTTGATTACTGAGACCTGTGCACCCTTTTCTTTCTCTCCCTCTTTCTCAGTTACTGACTCTTTTGCAGCCTCAAGCAGTTTCCTTTGAACATCCAAGGAGGGCATTTTAGCTTTTCTTGCCTCCTTGTATGCAAAGGTCTTTGCAGCTTTGGCAGAGACTTCTTCTTTCTTTTCCCTTTAGCTGTTGTGGCTATGACAGCTTCAGTTTCCTCTTCCTCATATTCTTTAGTTTGTTCCAAGATCAGATGTATCCTTCTGCTTGGCCTGTCCCCAGGAATGGATTCCTCCTCCTTAGATGGTGCAGGGCTTGGAGATCCAGCCTGAGTAGGTTGAACAACTTCAGTAATTTTGGAGACACCTGCAACAGGACCTGTTTGGGAAAGACCTGCTGCTGGCCCTGTTGAAGTTGATTTCTCCTTAGAGGGAGATGAAGACTTCTCCCCCTTTGACTTAGTCTTCGAGGCAAAGATCTTCTCCCCCTTTGAAGGATATGGCACAGAGCCTTCAACAACAGGTCTTCCTGAAGGAATGGATCCAACAGGCTGAGCAGCAGCCGTTTTGGCAGCAGGCTTGGAACCAACAAGGCTATGCATTAAGAAAGCGAAGTAATCCTTAACCTCTGCAAGTTGGGTAACACACGTTTGAAGAGAGGTAGAGTGAGAAGTAGCAAGGGATGACAGCTGAGCAATAGCTTCCCTGTCAGAAGTTGTGAACACCATACTTTGAAGCTGTGCAAGATTTTATTCAAGAGAATCTTGCATATCATCAAAGTTTGAGGACACAGAATTGAAGTTTGAGGACACAAAATTGGACAGAAAGACCACTAAGGTATTTAAGATGGCCGAGTGGAAGGGAGAGTGTTTGAGCAAGTTTCAAGGAGAGCGGAAAGCTGTTGGGAAACAGCTGACGGTGAGGACACACAAACATGTTGGGTAGAAAGAATTGATGAGAGGGTGGAGGATAGTTTTTGAAGCTGTGCAGTGAGTGCAAGCAGCTGAGAGGAATGATCAGCTATGGGAGCAGGGGTTGGAAAAGAAGTCCTGAAAGAATCAAGGAACCCCTGAAGCTGGGCAGACACAGAGTCTGATATAAATGATGGTAGCGATGTCATAGAGGTTTCCAAAGAACCAACTTTGTTGGTCAGTAAAGACAGCTGATCCTTCAAAAGAAGATCTTTGGGGGATGGAGGTGTATGGGTTGACTGTTTGGATTGGGTAGAGGGTGAGTAATGTGATGGAGATGGTGAGGATTGAGGAGTATGTAGATCAGTAGGTGAAGGTAGGGAGACTTTGGATAGGAGTTCCATAGCCTGGGCATATGTTAATTGACCCAACTTGGAAGGGTCAAAGTGACCTTCAACAGTGGCTGTAGCTGCATCATGAGGTGAAGTGGTAGGAGTTGGTGGACTTTTAGATGCTGCTGGTATTCTAGCACCTTTATCAAGACCTGGGGTGGTTCCCTCAGTAGTACCTTGGTTTTTAGGCACCTCTTCATGGGGAGAAGGGATGTGCATTCCAACATCACCAGTGGTGAAACCTGATGATGGAATGTGCACTTAGGGAGCAGCCTCATCAGAGGGATGGTGTATGCCCTCAGGTTCATCAGCTTGGGTTGATGGTCCTTCA
The DNA here is from genome assembly GCA_020465985.1 of Centrapalus pauciflorus. NCBI lineage: Eukaryota > Viridiplantae > Streptophyta > Magnoliopsida > Asterales > Asteraceae > Centrapalus > Centrapalus pauciflorus. The sequence goes on from JAANYP010000117.1 coordinate 132,640, forward strand.
ACAGCTGTTGGGTGTAGAACAGCTGCATCACTAGGAGCAGAAGTTTGAGGCTGTTCTGCTGGATGGTCTGTTCTAGCAGCTTGGGAACCTCGTGCAGACTCAGATAGTGTAGAAGAAATATGAGGTGGAGACTGTGTGGACTCAGTATGGAGTGGAGTGGACTCTTGTCTTTCACTATCCTCAGCCTGTTGGGAGGCTGGGATAGTGGATGTGGTAGTCTCCTTTTGTATAACTGGTTCCTGTTGTGAGGAACCAGATGGCCTAGGCTGACTCAGGGTGGACTCTGGATGGAGTGAAGCCTGCTCCAAATGTGCTGAACTTTCTCCCAAAATAGGAGAAGCAGCATGGGTAGCTTCTTTTTCAATTGACTCCTGCTGGGAGGGGTCAAAAGGGCTAGTTTGGGAGGTTGGTTTCTTCTTGGCTAGTGATCTTCGCCTTGAGTATTGGGACATTGAGGGTGATTGAGGAGAAGTGGCATGGATTTGCGTTTGGACTGGTGGTGAGACTGGGTCAGGAACAAGAGGTTCAGCCTCTTCCATGGTCTCAGGTGCCACAGAGGCACCAGCCACAAAGGCTTCAGGTTCAACGAATGAACCAGGGTGAGTAGTCTGCTCCCCCTCAGCCACTGAGGCTGATGGGACAGACTTAACTATTTTAGCCTTCTTGCGGACAAGCTAAGCTTCACTTGATTACAGGCCCCTTTTCACCAGTTTGGGCCTGGATTTGGATTTTCCTTTGGGAGCAGCTATTGGATCCACCCTCTGAGTAGAGGGTCCTTCCCCCAAACCAAGTAGCCTCCTCATTGGAGTGTTTAGAGGAGGCTCATTATTGAGTACTGGAGTGTAAAAGACTCTATTCCCAATGACAGGGAATGCAGCAGTAGTTAACAAGGGTTGAGAGTTGTAGAGATGCTCACCACAGACATGTTTGAAGATGAGGCTTAGAAACCTTGGGTATCTTACAGGAGCAGGGAGATGTTCTTGCTGCACCAAGTTCCTCAAATTCACAAAAATCCATCGAGGCATGTTCAGTGTAGTCCCATCCACAAGCTGCAGGACTATGGGAATCTCATCCCTGCTATGCTGGTCAAAGGAACCAACCTTGCAGCTTAAGGGCATAACCACATAGGCGAATAGATAACTGTATGTTGGAGATAAATCCTGTCTGAACAAAGTAGCTCCCACTTTTGGATCTGCTACACCACAGAAGCGTAGCAGATTGCCCATCTGGTCATCCTCAGGCCGTGGTTTGTCATAATGTTTAGAAACTTGAAGATGAAGAACTTCCCTGAGAAGAGCAGTAGTTATCTCAATGGATTGAGTGCCACTGAGAATGGTTCCCCTGATGGTTTTGGTTGAAGGATCATATGAGCAGGTGTATGTGAGTGAGAGGTATTTATAGGATTTGAATGTGAGTGAGTAGGAGAGAGAAAGTTTTGGGCCATTAATTTGAAATGTTCTTTAATGGAAAACGGAACGGTTTGCCATGTCAGAACGGTTGTCAGACCACTTGACCTTTTTAACTACTAACACACGTTAACAAACATTATCCGCATGTAATTAAGTTAAATAAATACATAATTTAAGTAACTTGAATATGAAGAAAGGTAACTAAAACTGATGTTCCAAGCTGTGTTCAAACCAGTGACGAGCAGGTTTCATCACAAACTAATCATCCCTCAAGTTGTTCATTCAACCTGTGCAGCTAGAGGAGAACAGGTTTCATTGTGAAGCCTGTTCAATAGCTGATCAGGTTACAAGAGAATGCCTTGTATGACAGATTGAGAGAGTGAGCAGGTTGGAAGTTTGTACAATAGAAGATGTTTGAGATTAAAATGTATTTTGTCAATCCCGTTATCTGTTCAAGCTGTTCTGTAAAATCTGGACAAATTGGAACATATGATCTTCTCAGCATCACTGACACTTAGTCACTTTTATTTAACATGCCCAACTTGCTTACAAGGTAATTAAACCTATTTTCATCAAGAGGTTTGGTGAAAATGTCTGCAAGCTGTTCCTCTGTGGAAATAAAACTTACCTCCACATTACCTTTCTGGATGTGATCTCTGATAAAATGACGTCTGACTTCAATATGCTTTTGATCTGGAGTGAAAGACTGGATTGTTGGAGATACCTATGGCACTTGTATTATCACATAAATTAGGAGTTTTCCTATATACAATTCCATAATCCTCAAGCTGCTGCTGCATCCATAGAATCTGCCCACAGCAGCTTTCAGCAGCAATGTACTCATAGACAAAACCTGGATGTTGTTCACTTTCAAAACCTGGAGGCTGCTTAACATATACTTCTTCCTGCAGCTTACCATTCAAAAATGCACTCTTGACATCCATTGAAATACCATCATACTCTTGTGGGCAGCATAGACTAGAAACAAACGAATTGCTTCTAACATGGCCACTGGAGCAAATGTTTCATCATAGTCAATGCCTTCTTCTTGCCTATAACCTTGAGCAACTAGTCTTGCCTTCTTTTTAATGACATAACCTTTCTCATGTATTTTGTTTCTAAAAACCCATTTGGTGCCAATGATTGTTTTACCTCTAGGAACAGGGACCAACTTCGATACTTTGTTTCTCTCAAACTGATTGAGCTCTTCTTGCATGGCAATGATCCAATTGGCATCTTTAAGTGCATCATCTACTTTTTTGGCTCCATCAGGGACACAAAACTTGAAAAGATACAAAAGTTTCCTAAGCTGTCCCATCTTGTTTGTACCCCTTTGTTGACGTCACCAATTATTTGATCATTAGGGTGACACATGATCCACTTAGGATCAGGTTTCAACGAAGATTCTCCTATATCATTTTCACCTTCATCAGGTCTTGCAGGACAACTCTCAAGATTTTCAGACACGTTGTTACATTGGGTCTGTTCACCTGATGATCATGAATCTCTATTGTTGAACACATCAGTAGAGGATTCAGGGAAATCAGCATTGATTGGTTCTGGACATGGTGTGTTAACTATGTCAGTACACTTACTCACACAGGGTGTATCAACATAATCATCATCATATCCATTGTGGTTAACAGGTTCCACTCTGGGTGAAGTGGAAGCTTTTGAGTCCTTTATCTCAACATGTGAATGCATAAGATCATCGAAGCTGAATTCTCCTGAAACTGATTCAGGAACTACTTTGGTGGAGGCATTATTGGACTCCTCAAAGGTGACATTGATAGATTCATCTATCACCTTTCTTTTGTAGTTGTATACTCCGTAGGCTTTAGAAACAACAGAATATCCAACAAACACACCTTCAGCAGCCTTTGGTTCAAATTTTGCCAGCTGATCTCTTTGATTCAGAATAAAGCAGAGGCATCCAAACACATGGAAATAGCTTATATTTGGCCTTCTCCCTTTGATTAACTCATAAGCAGTCTTGTTGAACCTTTTCACCACTAGGTATCTGTTTTGAGTGAAGCAGGCTGCCACATCCTTGCTTTAATCATGTTTGCTTAAACCCAGGAATAAATAACAACAGTCATAATATATCACATTAAGACTAAAGCTTTCACAATTCTAAATTAAGTATTACAGTACAGTCATGCACTACACGTTCTACAAGGTGCGTTGCTAAGTTGCTAAAACATTACAATATAAATAAAGCGGCTACCCAGATCCCAAAACAGCTCAAAACTATACCACAAGCACAATAGTGAGCTAAAATCATCTGGGTTGATCAGAAAATAGACCTAAGCAGATGGTCCAGCTTGCTTTTTACCTTTGCCTGAAAATTTTGAGTAGCAACTGTAAGCTAATTGCTTAGTGAGTTAACAGAAATTCATGATGCATGTAACATATGTGGCAAAATGAAAGTGCCTATAAAGGCTATAAAGCTTGCTTGCTTGTAATTGCTTATACCCAGAATGAATACTTGCACAATTGAGACATTTCACGCTGAAAAGGAGATGCCACCACTAGGGTTACCGCTGACAGATGATCAATCTGTGATGCGGGGGTTGCTACCCGCATAATGCTTGGGGATAGTGGTGTGCATCAGAATTGCATGCTGAAATATAAAATCCTTATGAAATGCACTAAGAAACGCTCAAACAAAGCTTGTTGTATAATATGCAGAATAATAAACAAATAGCAATAAATTATGCACATTAATAGATTAGATGTAAGATCCTGCTAAGTTGGGCAACACCTGTATCACAGTGTTCGCCTTCACTCACAAACTCTATTGAAGTCCAAAGAAGGCATATGGAAGCAAATTATGTCTCAGTTACATAAAATATATGTAAAGAAGAATAACTGTTACCCACAGTACTGTCTTATGCTTTGTAATACTCTGAAATGCTTGCTCGGGCTTATCTAGACTTTAACTCTGGCTTTGCACAATTTCTGAGGGCTTTAATACCTTAAATAAGCTTTAAAATCTCTGGCATTTAACTTTGACTCATAACCGAGCTAAACCTTTTAATTTAATATCTGTCGTGCTGTGTAGTGTCTGTAATTTAACATTACAGAATATATACTAAATTAACAATGCTAGCTTAAAAATCCAAAAACTACAAACCATAACTTCTAGCTAAATATCTTGTTAATTATGTGTTAGACAAAACGTATGTTGCCCACGAACTTGTTCAAGTTTCACGAATTTAGTAGGGCCTTCGAACTTAAGGTGGGATTCGAACATATATGGCCTTCGAACTTAATGAGGGGTTCGAACATAAGTGAGTCTCGAACTTGATATGAAAAGTCACGAATTTAGCATGTCGTACGAACATAGGTTGTTCGAACATAATGAGGTTCGAACTTAGCATATCTCGAAGTTGTTCTTGGCTACACGAATTTGTTCGTGTTTTCAGCTTTCAAGTATGCATTTCCAGGCCAAAAATCATAAATATGTTAAGGGACATGTATAGGTTCATTTCTATTACATTTTTCTAGTACAATGAAGTCATATACTCGAGCAGAATAACTTCAAACGAATCAGAAAGTGGGGATTTTGGACTTTTCTCAAAACCGAAAGTAAAGAAGAGAGAAATGGTAATTCTTACCTCAAATCCGAATCAAATCCAACATTCAAATGCAGATTCATGTAGTACTCTTCGAGATCTTTCCAATGGCGTATAGAACTCGAGATTTGGTCTGTTGGTTTGGGAGAAAAGCTAGAGAGAAGATGAATTCTAGAGAGAGAGGCTCTCAAGTTTGCAAATGAAATTTGTAAGAATGAGGAACATGAAACTTTTAGCTCTTTTTATTCAAACTTCGAATTTTTTAGCTTCAATTATTAAATTACCAATTTACCCTTCAAAGTCCTATCCTGCATTTTTAAAATGCAAGGAATAGCAAAATGGTATTTCTTTTCATCAAAATCACAAATTACATCATTAAACACAAATCCACGTAAACACATAAAATAAAAAGCAAGGTGTTATAGTATGAGCCCACCACGCTTGCACTTCGTCCTCGAAGTACCTAGGGCTCAAAGAGATGCGGATAACGAACCCTCATGTCTTGTTCAGATTCCCAGGTCTGGGAATTACCATGAGAAGTTCTCCATTGCACCAACACCATTGCCACTTCCCGATTCCTTAGCTGCTTCATCTTTGTCTCCAGAATAACCTCAGGCTCGTCACATTGCAGATTCTCATTAATCTTGTAAATCAAACGATCGGCCCATTTTTCGCTTTCATCTTCCTTGCATTTCCGCAATTGTGATATGTGAAACACAGGGTGTACATTGGATAATTCAGTCGGCAAATCCAAAAGATAGGATTGAGTTTCAACATGCTCAGTGATCTTGAAAGGACCAACGAATCGTGGTGCTAACTTGCCACGCTTGCCAAATCTAAACACACCTTTCATATCCTCAGAGTTGAGGTTTCCTCTTTTAGGGATTCGACTTGAACAACAAGAATTTCATCGATCAGGATAGATGAAAACGAAGTATGAGTCAGAGTATAGAGACATTTAGCGGAATAAGATTTTCGACTCAATGCATCGGCCACTACATTTGCCTTGCCGGGGTGATACAGAATTTCACAGTCGTAGTCTTTGATGAGTTCCATGGAGCGTCGCTGGCGCATGTTGAGTTCCTATATAGCTGACATTTGGTGCCGTAGAGGTAATGACGTCATGTTTTTAGTGCAAAAGCAACTGCAGCAAGTTCAAGATCATGAGTCGGCTGACTCTTTTCATGATCTTTGAGTTGACGAGAAGCATATGCTATGACCCTGCCCCTTTGCATCAGAACACACCTGAATCCTTGATATGAGGCATCACTGAAGACTACGAAGTCTTCGTTGCCTTCTGGTAGAGCCAGAATAGGTGCTTCGGTGAGTTTATGCTTTAAAGTTTGGAACGCGGATTCTTGAGCTTCTTCCAAAATAAACTGAACATTCTTGCGAGTAAGAGAGGTAAGAGGCACGACTAATTTTGAGAAGTCCTTAATGAATCGATGGTAGTAACCCGCCAATCCCAAGAAACTTCGGATCTCAGTAGCTGATTTGGGAGCTTCCCAGTTTTGAATGGCTTCTATTTTAGATGGATCTACAGCGATTCCTTCATCGGATATCACGTGTCCAAGAAATTTTATCTGTCGCAACCAAAATTCGCAGTTAGAGAACTTGGCATAAATCCGCTCCTTGCGCAGCAACTCTAGCAGTTCTCTAAGATGCACAGCATGCTCAGCTTCGGTTTTGGAATAAATGAGAATATCGTCTATAAAGAAGATAACAGACTTGTCAAGCATTGGTCTACAAACACGGTTGATGAGATCCATGAATGCCGCAGGAGCGTTTGTAAGGCCAAAGGGCATAACAAGAAAATCGTAATGCGCGTATCTGGTACATAAAGCTGTTTTGGAGACATCTTCTTCACGAACTTTGAGCTGATGATACCCAGATCTAAGATCGATATTTGAGAACTAACTAGCTCCCTGAAGTTGGTCGAAAAGATCATCTATTCTGGGCAACGGATAGTTATTCTTTATTGTTACCTTGGTCAACTCCCTATAATCAATGCACATCCGGAGAGTCCCATCTTTCTTCATAACAAATAAAACAGGAGCTCCCAGGGAGATGAACTTGGTCGTATGAGCCCTTTGTCAAGCAGCTCTTGCAACTGCTTCATCATTTCTTGCATCTCAACAGGTGCAAGTCGATATGGGGCTCGAGCAATTGGTGCCACGCCTGGCACTAAATCAATTCTGAACTCCACCTGACGGTCTGATGGGAGTCCAGAGATGTCCTCGGGAAAGACATCAGGAAACTCTATGGCTATTGGTACCTCGACTAAAGTTTCCTTTTCAGAGTTAGCATCTATTGCATATGCTAAATAAGACGCGCAACCCTTAGCTATATCCTTCCTAGCTCTCACTAATGAAATCAAACATATTCACCTTTCTTTCTGTCACCATAGATGCAGATACTGCGGCCATCAGGAGTAGTGAGCTTTATTAACTTTTTTTGCAGACAATGTTGGCGTCATGATGATCAAGCCAATCCATACCCACGATGACGTTGAATTCGTGAAAGTCCATCGGAATAAGGTCAAGTTGGAAAGTACAGTTATCAAGCAGAATAATGCAGTCGCGGTAAATTTTATCGGTAGACACGCATACGTTACTCGCCATTTCGATATCAAATATAACAGGTAGAGTAGTCAGAGTAATTTCAAGCTTAGATGCAAATGTACTTGATATGAAAGAGCGTTTGGCTCCTGAATCGAATATAACACTAGCAGTTACGGAGTTAACAAGAAACATACCAGATACCACATCTGGTATTTCCTTCGCTTGCTCGAACGTTATTTGAAATGCTCAGTTCTGACTTCGTGCTGGCTCGTTACGGCAGCTAGAACCTCCACGTGATATGCTATGTTGGGCCGGTTGGTTTTGTCTTTGCTGCTGTTGTTGTTGTTGAGGTCGGTGTTGTTGCTGTTGCAGTCGTGGATGATGCTCTGCACTCGGATAAATTAAGCTAAACGGATGTGTGCATGCCCGCTTAGTATGTCCAGGGCGTAAACAGTTGTTGCAAACTGTAACTTTGTTAGGACATTCTTCACTGCTATGCCCTATGTCGTTACACACGTAGCATCTCACATCATTGGGGTTTCAACGCCTAATGTGTGACTTATGGCAGCGGCGACACTGCCTCGGTTCAGAATGTACCGCATAAGAATGAGCTCTCTAGGCCGGGGGTGAGCTAAACTGTCGGAACTGAGACTACTGTGGTGAATATCTGGATGAAGATCCAGAATAACTTTCAATACGTGACTTCTTAGGCGGTGACGGACAGGTCGGGTTGATAGATGAAGCAGGGACTCCTCCAGCCCGAAAAAAGTCCTGCTCGAGAATTCGAGCTGCTTCAACGACATTAGCATAGTTAGTGTATCATTGATGCTTCAAGAACTTCTGATACTCGGGATGCAGACCCATAAGAAAACGGTCGATATTTCGCTCCTCTATAGCAACTTGGTAGTCAGACAGTAGACTAAGTCGGGTAAATTCAATCTCATACTCAGTCACCGATTTGGTTCCCTGAGTAAGAGACATCAGCTTCTCTTCCAGACGTTTCTTTTCATCAGCCAGGCAATACTGACGAAAGAAGATCACATTAAAATCATCCCAAGATAGGGACTTAATCCAGTTGACTCCATGCATGTTTTCTGGAGATCTCCACCACTTAACAGCGCCACCCTCGAATAGTGTACTAGCAAAACTGACCTTTGATTCTTCAGCACAGTCACTAATAAGAAATATCCGCTCGATGCCAGTAATCCACTCGAGCGCTTCGAAGAGTTTGCAGCTCCTTTAAAAGGTTGAGCTCTGCAAGCTTTGAAGTAACGGAAGTTGCAGCCCTTAGGAGGGACTATTGGAGCTTCCTCCACGTCAGTGTCGTCGTTTTGGCATCCAATATCATCGTGCTGCTTCTTCCTACGTTCCTCCCTGTGCCTAGTTTCGGCTTCATCACGAGCACGAAACGGATCTTGCAAAAACTTAGTTTGACGTTCGTTGTTCTCATTAAGCATGGTTTGCATCATTTGCATGATCTGCTCAGGAGTGAGTCCACGTCCAGCTCCTTCACCAGATCCAGACATGTTCTGAAATAATATAAATAGTACTTGCATAAGAATAGGTATAATTCCTATTCTACCCCATTTCCCAATTCTTAAAGTAAGGTCAAAGCCTATCTCAGGTCAAGTTAAAGCATACATATTCGAAGCTAATATCTTTGCTTAAAAGTTTGAGTCCAAGTGTTATTGCTAACACTTGAATCCCTCAAACTAATGCTCTGATAGCATCCTGTCACATCCTTGCTTTAATCACACTTGCTTAAACCCAGGAATAAATAACAACAGTCATAATATATCACATTAAGACTAAATCTTTCACAGATCTAAATAAAGTATTACAGTACAGTCATGCACTACACGTGCTACAAGGTGCATTGCTAAGTTGCTAAAACATCACAATATAAATAAAGTGGCTACCCAGATCAAAAACTGCACAAAACTATACCACAAGCACAATATTGAGCTAAAATCCTCTGGGTTGATTAGAAAATAGACCTAAGCAGATGGTCCAGCTTGCTCTTTACCTTTGCCTGAAAATTTTGAGTAGCAACTGTAAGCTAATTGCTTAGTGACTTAACAGAAATTCATGATGCATGTAAGATATGTGTAAGGTCTTGCACTACACAGATCTATCTAGACGCGACACCGTCAACGAGTGTGAAATCCTCGTTAACGGCTTGCCGGATATCACACTCACACGGAACAGGGAGACTATCACAACGCCGTACGGACGACGACGAACGCACCTACGAGATGATTCTCTCCGAAACTACTCACTATCAGCTGATAAACTCGAGATCGCCCTTTTGCTTAATCTCACACGAATTCTGCAAAAGTCTCCTAATGATTCGAGTTAATCCCTAATTATAGAGGCTCATTCAAGTTTGTCATGGGCCAAACTCGAATCAGGCCCAAGGCCCATTCGAGTTTGTCCCCTTGACATTCTCAAATTTGCCTTATATTGCACATTCGAATTTACTATAAATTCGAATGATGAATTCGAATTTATTCTAAATTCGAATTTCACATATTAAACTTATATTTGAACTTACGTTTTAACTTATCTTTGAATTTATCTCTGAACTTTATGTTCGAACTTCTTGTAATACATTACATCAAGTTCAAACATACAATCAATAACTATCAAACATATATAAACACATATATCAAACACTCGTTAATATTCAATACTTTGCAATATTACTTGAACCAAAATGCTAATACACTTAGACTGCTATCGTCACACAGGGTGTACCAACAGACTCCCCCTTGACGATAGCTTCTAACTATTTACATGTTGATTAAGAACTAGATTTATTCAAAGTACTTCCAGCATACAAACCTTGCTCAATACATACTTTAACTACATTTTGATACTTTCTAGCCTCACTTTCCATATGTGCATCACTTGAGATTTGATGAGCGTAAAGCACTTGCAGGTCATCCTTGGAAAGGTTCACTAGGTGTAGCGGATCGTAGACTCTAAGAATTTCTTTTTCTTCGAAGTCCTCCATCACTGCTTCTCATGTCTCACTTTCCACGTACCACCAATTGAGATTCTTCATGACGTCCTGTGGCATTGGCTTGAGGGGAACCTTCTTCAGACATCTAACTGGTTTGTATTGAATTTTCATCCAGGGACGACCAGTTAGAGGGTCAATTCGAGTATTGTCCATCACTCGTTTACCCACCCTTGGATTGAGCCGCTCGAATTTCCTCGACCTCCCTTCTTTTCTGATGATCTTCGCTATTACTTCAGCATAAGGGTCGTCGCCGATGTCGATAAGCTCCTTCCATGCTAACGCTTTTATTTCAATCTTTGGCAAGGAATTGAAGACTTTCAGACTTCTTCTGAGATACTGGAGGCCATCTTTTCGTTTGATAATGAATAGCTGCAATTCTCGATCAAAGAACCATCTCAAAATATTTCCTGATAGCTCTCCAGCACCCGGCACACGCATCTTCTTCTTCAGCTCCAACTCCTTTTTCTCTGCCCTGAACCACAGCTTTCTTTTTTCTTCGTTTGTAAGCTCTCTGGCAGGCTCTTCACTTGATGATTCAACATTTAAAGCAGCTCTTACTACTTCTATGTCAATCACATTATTTCCTTCTGTTACGTATGTATCTGTGATGGGGCTTTGTTGAACAATGATCTCATTCGCTTCATCATCCTCATCAACATAAACTTCATCATCAGATTTCCAGTCAGTTACGTCTTCAGGCACAAACTCTCCTTCTTCTAAATCTTCCATTTCGTCCTCGAAATCAAAACCAAAGTCTAGAGGGTCTTCATCGATATCCATTAATGCTTCAATCATTTCATGTATCTCAAACTCTGTGACTTTTGAGGAACTTACATCTCCTCCTTCTGTTGTACCTTGACCAGGCTCCCCCTGAACCTCAGCATACTGAGCAGCAGAAAAATCTACTGGCTCATTATCTTTTTGTGCACTGGGATCATTGCCGTCATCATCTCCATCCCTTGGCAGCTCCTCCTGATCCCGACAACTCGTCTCCCCCTGAGCCTTTAGATTTTTCAATAATTGCTCAATAAGGGATCGCATTGATCGAATCTCGGCAGCTTGATCGGAAACAAACGTTTTAAGCTCCAAATTATCTTCCTCCATTTTTCCAACTGATCTCTTCAACTCAGCATTCTCGTTGTCTATTTTTGCATTATGAGCTTGAATTTCGTCGAGAGCCTTAGTCAGACCAAAGATTTGGACTTGTTGGAAGTCGACCTTGCTTTTTAGCTCAGAAAATCTTTGATTGTCCGTGAAAGTGGATGATGTGGATGGTATGGATTGTATGGGAGTTGGAATGATTGGCGAGGGGATGTATGGTTGAACAGGCGGTGGTGGTGGTGGAATGGTTGTTTGAACGGGTGGAGGTTGAGGTATTTCTGGCTGAGAAGCAGAGGCCGAGGAAGCTCCCTGCATGAACCTATGGCGTTTAGCTCTTTGTCGATGTACCAAAGGTACTACCTCCTCTACTTCATAATCTGAGTCATCTGACTCCCCTGAAGCTTTTTTCCTTCTAACCTCATCCTCAGTCACAAGTAAACGTGATCCATATGTCCCTATTTGAATGGACGGATCTGCAGTTACAGTATCTGGGGCCTCAAATTCAATCTCCTCAGTTTCTTCAGAATCAGAAGTGGAAATGGCTTCGCCTTGTGGCTCAGGTTGATATTCATCTATCTGTGTCAAAATATCCACTTCTCCTTCTGGAGGCTCCAACAGATCTCCAACGAGTTCATTTGTAATCTCCTCATTTGCATTAAGCCCGGCTGCCCAGATTTCCTCCAACGTTTGAAATGCCGGATCAGATACAGATGGTGCATTCGAAGGACCAGCCTCTTCCGGCTCTTGAGCTTGGCTTGTAGAAGGCCTATCAGCCTGAATTTGTCTCGCGGATTGGCGTTGCCTCCTTCTTTGTTGTTGAGGCCTTGGTCGTTGCGGTCGCTGTTGCTGTGGTTGCTGTTGCTGTTGCTGCAGAACCTGCACATCCCCAGCCCAGTTGGCATCTTCAGGGACTACAAAATTAGGATCGATTACAGCACCAAACAATGGTCCCTCCACTGGAGTAGCTAATCTTCCTCGATGAGAGGAACAATCAGCAAATATTCTTTTGTCTATGACCGCAACACTCTGAATATCATTGAGCTATGGCAGATTTGGCAAGAAGTGTCTGATTCGCATCATCACGAAGCGTGGATATAACAAAAATCTTTCTCTTTCTAGAGCTGTTATTTGATGAACAAACTCAGAAAACAACATTTCCGGAAAGCTGAACTTTTGATTGTAGACTAAGGCAATCATTCCCGACTGGATCTTTGATACAATATAATCAAAACCAGCCTTCTTTGCTGCAAAACATACCATGAAGACATGAGCTAGATATCGCCATTGGTCGATCAGTCCGCTCTTCATGTAAGAGGATTTCGTCACGTCTAAGCTATATCCCATTCTGACAAAGGCTGCTTGCCTAATGGCTAATGGGAAGTCTATCGGCCCATTCTCCTGCTCTTGAGTGCCTAGCTGTAGCACTTGGCGTAGCTTGTCAGCTGAAAATACCAAAGGATGACCAACAATCATTGTCCTCAAAACTGTTGGAGTAACAGTACAATCAATTTGAAGGTGATCCCAGAACTGACGAACATACGGGATGACGATCTGGATATTGTGATACAGCGCATAGGAAATCCTGGATCCCACCAAAAAATCCACCATCTGGCGGAAACCTTGAGCCTCAGGAATAGCATGGTCAGGAGAGATGACCATGTTATGCTTCGGAACAAAAATTCTGTCAGCCATGTCTGCACAATATAGCAAATAAAATATTAGAATTATTAAAAAGAGATAAACTTGTTTAAATTCAAATTTGCTTTATTTTGAACTTGTATAAGTACAAAATCCAACACTTATGAATTTCTACAAGTTTAATTTTAATTTTAATCAAATAATTCGAATATAATGACAACTTCGAATCAACAGATTCGAAGTACCATTCATTTGAGTTTAGTGGGTCATTCGAGTTTAGTGACAAACTCGAGACCCCGATCAAACTCGAGACCATGAACAAACTCGAAACTGTCAGTCACTTTCATCACAAAAATCCAACATTTTAACCATGTTAGACTAAGAAAATCACATCTATTAGTTCTACTAGGTTCTAATCAAAGATATTAATTATCAATTTGACTTTTCACCGGTTGAAAATTTGTAATTTTTGAAAAACAAACTTTCTACCAATAAAACATCAAAATCTGATAATTTTGGCTTAAATGAAGTATAAAACTACTTATATCTTGTATAATACACTTGGTTATACCTAGATTTACTAGTAGAATCAAACCCAAACGAACAGAAACTTGACACACAGTAGGAATCTTGAAAACGGTAAACTCGAGGAATAGATTCGAAATCGCGCTCAGTAAACTCGAAGGAATAGATTCGAAAGTAGGTGATTTATGACCATCACTGTTGACCTATTTATATCAACCACCTTCGAGTTTGATCCTTTCTCGAGTTTACTGACAGAATCGAGGCCCTGCCAAATTCAAATGTGTATTCGAATTTTGCATTAAACTCGAAGTTAAACTTGAAAATTTCGAAAATCTTTGAAATAAATTCAACTTTTTCAACCTTTTTGTGTAACGGAATAAACTATGCCAAATCTTTTACTCTAAGCACAAGATTTTCACGTAATGTTTATTTTATTTAACTAGGAATGCACCCTCAGTAATTTTTGACCTTTTTCCTAAGTAAAAATAAAATAAAATAAAATAAATTAAAGTTTAAAATTTTGAACAAAAATTAAACTTAGACTAAACTACATTATTTAAAATTTTACAACCTATATTATAACACTTAAAATATTTTTGACGAGTATAGTCAAAGAAAGGTTCAATCAGATAGCGGCGTCAAATACACACTTTTAGTACCTAAAACTTTCACACTTAGGAATTTTTGATCCCTTTGATTGTTTGGCGTGACATACATTTCTAGCCGATTGTTGGTATTATTTTCCCTTTGAACATACTACATTTCGGAATATCCCTTGGCCTTTTTATTTATCATGAAATTATCTTACGTGACTCATACATAGACATACTTTTATGATCAAGGCATACACACAATGATTATAACTTTTTGGTATTTGCAAACTTTCTTTAAAAGGCAAACATCGGACACAGGTCTGTATTTACATACAACAAAGTGTCTTAGTTTGTCTTAAGGTTTATTTTTAAAGCTAGCAAGACAGCGGTGACAGGTCTGTACCGACGTACAACAAAGCGACTTATCTTGCTAACCCGAATCAAAACAGAGGCAACAGATCTGTACTTACGTACAACAGAGTTACGTGTTTTTGACTCTCAATTCAGTATGATTTTTCTATGCTTTCCATTTTAAGATGTATTTGATGTTGCTATACATCCCCAGAAAGTTTGCATACCTCATTTATAATCAAAGTTTGTATGTCTCGTACATAAAAATTAAGACCGATTGGTAATACATCTAAGTTAGTGACACGTTTGACTTTTTCTTGATTATTTTATTAGCCTTGAGACTCCCTATATGTATTATGCCTACCAACATATCAAACTAGATAATGTACAACACTTAGAATTTAAGGTGCATTATGTGTGAAAGCCTAAACACTAAGAGTTTGTAACGACTGTGCTAATTTTCGTCACTTTGAACCTAGGCATCTAAGACTTTAATTCCTTTTTTTTATATTCTCTTTTTTTTTTTTTGAATTTTTATGGTTTTCTCTCCTTTTTTCTTTTGTTTTCTTTTTTTTATAAATAAAAACAAGAAAATAAAATATCCTACTTACTTACTATAAAAGGAAACTAACCTAAGTTACTAACTTACTATAAAAAGAAAGAAAGATTACTGCTATAAAAGGAAATAAAAATTCTACTAAGGTCAATTCACTCTGCGTTACGCATTCCATTTAGTTGAATCAAATGCTCAAACCGTGACTTATCAAAAGCTTTGGTAAATAAATCAGCATTATTATCATCCGTTGCCACTTTTACCAACTTAATTAAATTCTTTTCAGCACAATCACGTATAAAATGATGTCTTATGTCTATGTGTTTGGTTTTACTGTGTTTAACTGGATTATTAGTTATAGAAATTGTAGACTGGTTATCTATCCTAATGGGAGTTTGAGTGTAAGCCAAACCGTAATCCCGCAATTGTTGTTGTATCCACAGAACCTGTGAACAGCAACTACCAGCAGCAACATACTCGGCCTCGCACGTTGACACGGCTACCGACGTCTGTTTCTTGCATTGCCAGGAAACTAGTCTCCCTCCAAGGAATTGACAACCTCTAGTTGTTGACTTGCGCGTCAAGCTGCATCCTCCGTAGTCTGAATCCGTGAACGCTTCCAATTCCAGATCACCCTTCGCGTGATACCAAAGTCCCAGCTTCGGTTTCGACTTGAGGTATCGTAGAATCCGCTTCACAGCTTTCATGTGCATCTCTTTCGGATTAGCTTGAAACCTAGCACAAATACACACAGCAAACATAATGTCAGGTCTTGAAGCAGTTAAATACATAAGTGACCCAATCATGGCCCGATATAATGTCGGATCCACATCGGTATCACTTTCAGTACCCGATCCGAGATTGTGATTCACTTGAATCGACGTGCTGAAATGAGCTGTCAGTTTTGTCCCTTCCATCCCGAAGTGCTCTAATATGTCGTAGACATACTTCGTCTGATGGATAAACATTCCCTCTTTCTTCTTGTCAACTTTCAAACCCAAAAAGAAATTCAACTCACCCATTGCACTCATCTCGAATTTTGACTTCATCACCTTCTCAAAATCCTTGCACATTTGCTCGTCTGATGATCCAAAGATGATATCATCGACGTATACTTGTACCAAGATGAAGTGTTCTCCCTTTCTCTTTACGAACAGAGTACTGTCTATCCTTCCTCTTTCAAACCCATTTTCTAATAGATGGTTGGACAGAGTCTCGTACCACGCCCTTGGTGCTTGATGCAATCCATACAGAGCCTTAACTAATCGATATACTCTGTCTGGATATTTTGGATCTGTAAACCCGGGCGGCTGTTCTACATACACCAGTTCCTTCACTTTCCCATAGAGGAAAGCACTCTTAACGTCTAGCTGATATACCTTAAAGCCCTTGAAGGAAGCAAAAGCCAGAAGCAAATGAATTGCTTCCAACCTTGCTACTGGCGCGAACACCTCATTGTAATCGATTCCCTCCTCTTGGTTGAAACCCTTTACAACTAACCTAGCCTTGTTGTGAGTGACTATACCCCGATCATCTCTTTTGCACTTAAAAACCCATTTGGTTCCTATTGCTATTTCCCCTCGAGGTAATGGAACTAACTCCCACACTTCTAGTTTCCTAAATTGAGAGAGTTCTTCCTGCATCGCTTCAACCCAGGAGTTATCCTTTAGTGCCTTTTGCACATTTTTCGGCTCTACTTGCGAGATGAAACAAGAATAGAGGCAGGTATGAAAGGCCTCAGAGTCGTTTATCATCGACAACAACACAGTGTTGTTATTTAAACTACTCCTAGTCCTCACACCCGCATTAGGGTTTCCTATGATGCTTTCTATAGGATGGTTCTTGTTGATCCTAGATGTTTCTATCACGTCAACTCTCAGATTATCTCCTAAATTTGATCCTATTTCACCTAACGGGGGAACAACCTCAGATTCTACATTTCCTTCCTCGTGGACAGTTTCCTCAGAGTTGGAATTTGTTGTCTGAGACTGATTCTCATTTGTAGGTGCTTCTGAATCAGTGACTTCTGGAGATCCATCTTCAGTTGAAGTAGGCTCGGATGTGGATTGAAATGTGGTCCTCGGAAAGCTATGACCTTCGTCATTCAGATTCAACGTCGCCATGTCCTTTTCGATGGTACATGCATTTTCATCCATATGAATGTTAAATGACTCAAATAATTTATCATAGTCAAATATCCATTCCGGACCTGTTTGGGGTTCATGTGTATAACTTGTGACTTCAATGTTATACACAATCTCTACTGTACCATTAGTTTTGTTAAAAACCCGTTTGTTTGGTGAGTTCGGCACATAACCTAGGAAGTATCCTTCGTCAGCCTTTTCACCAAACTTAGGTTGATGTTTGATTCGCAATAAAGTACATGGTACCCCAAAAGGTTCGAAGCCAGTTAAATTAGGTGGCCGTTTATTCAAAATTTCATAACATGTTTTGTTCAAAGATTTGACAGTAAGGACCCTGTTTAAAATATGACATGCGGTATTCACTGCCTCCCCCCAAAACATGGTAGGAAGCTTTGAATCCGAAAGCATGGTCCTTGCTGCCTCAATCAATGTCCTGTTCTTTCATTCGGCCACCCCATTTTGTTGTGGCTCATAGGGTGCACTAAATTGATGCACTATGCCCTTTGATAGGCAATATACACCAATTACAGTGTTTTTAAATTCAGTTCCATTATCACTACGAAGCGGTTTAACCCTTGTTCCATAGGAATTCTCCACTTGGTCTAAGAACCCGATGAGCTTGGAAGCCGTCTCGTCCTTTGTACCTAGAAAGAAAACCCAAGAAAATCGTGAGTAATCGTCAGTGATAACTAAACAATACCAACTACCACCTATACTCCTTTTGTTGATTGGTCCGAAGAGGTCCATATGCAGCAAATTGAATGTGGTAGTGATGGAGTTCTGAGTCTTGGACTTGTGTGCCTTCTTATGTTGTTTGCCCTTCTTGCATGGTAGACAATTATCCTCGAACTGAAAACTCTTCATAGGCACACCTTGCGCCAATCCATTTTTCGTTATATAGTTCATTTTCCTCAGGTGCAAGTGTGCCATACGTCTGTGCCATAAAACCGATTTAGTCTCCGAAGCTTTAGATAACAGACAGATTGGACCCATCGAAGTTTTTGGCTTGTTCATATCGAGCATGTACAAGTCATTCTTCCTTAGTGCCCTCATCAGAATCCACTCTTTAGGTATCTTGAAACCCGGTTTTAGCACCAACGCCTCAGTATCAATGAACAGCACTAAATTCTTCTTATCGTAGATTTGAGATACACTAATGAGATTATGAACCAGTTTATCAACGTGATAAACTTGATCCAATTTGATCATCCCATTAGTGACCACTCCAGTACCCGTGATGTTTCCTCCCTTGTTTCCCGCGAATGATACAAATCCTCGATTCCCTCCCTTGAAGTCTGTAAGTAGACTTCTTTCCCCTGTCATGTGCCTGGAGCACCCACTGTCGACGAACCATTTGTTGTTTAGACCTGTGGTTATCTCCTGCACATGAAAGAAAATAGGTTAGTTATCACGGGGAACCCAAGCCATAACTGACTTGGTTATACCATTCTCGTCCACATACTTAAACTCTTTCAAATACCCATCTCTCCTTTCAGGTGACTTGGGTCTTTGAACTGGAGTTTATTGTGGTGTCGAGTGATTTAAGTTCACTCTTTGCCTTTGAGTAGGCATTTGCTGTGGAGCTCTTGAATAATTACGATTATAATTCAATTCAGACTGATATCCCTGAGCTCTACCCGGTGTGTGATGTCTTACAGGAGTGTGTGACCTAACCGGAGTGTAAGCTCTGCTAGGTGTTGTGCTCCTATATTGTTGTTGTGGTCCAGACCTAGATTGATTAATGACTCGATTCAGTGAATTAGACCTAATCACTTCTTTTCGTCCACCTTTCACTGGTATTTGTTTCACAGTCGGTTTTGGTGTAGCTTGCACAGTTTTCTCGGTACTCTGAGAACTACTATTGCTCGCAACACTTGTAGAAGGCTTAACTTGTTCTAGCTTCCCTGTCTTAGGTGTATTGTCAACTTTCCTATGCGGACAGTTAGAAGCAACGTGCCCTCTTTCGTGACATCTAAAGCAAGACATTTTGTCAATAGACTTCTTGTGTGTGCCCTTTGACTTATTTGTCTCACTAGTGTCTGGTTCTTTTGGTGCATCTATAGTGACTGGTTCATCACCCTGATCATTAAAATCAGTTTTGTGTTTTCCTACAGGTGTAGCACTAGAGGAAGACACAAACTTAACTTTCTTAATCTTGACATTATTATCAGTCACCTTAGGTGTATTTTCCTTTACAGGTTCAGACACTGGTTCCGGTATTTCCTCTAAGTGTACTGATTTCTCAGTTTTCTCCTGAGGTTGAGGCACATAGTTATAAAGGCGGAGGACTCTCATGATATCCTAGACCTACAGGCTTTTTAGATTGGCGTTGAGCATCTAAAACTTTCCCTAGGTTAAGACTTGAGTTCCTAAACTTTTCAAGTTTACTATTCGCCTCAGCGACCTTCACCTTAGACTCAGCTAGCTCTACTTCTTTCGATTTAAGCTCCTTAGTTAATGCCTCAACATGCTCATACATGAGTTCTAACCTAACACACTGTTCGCTCAGTTTGTCCTTTAGAACTATGACATCTTGTGCATCAGCCTTAAGCTTATTCCTAAGATCTTGCTTTATATCTATCAAGCTAGCATTATCTGATTTTAATGATTCATTTTGAGCAGATATATTTTTATGTGATTCTAGTACTAAATTTAACCTATCGTTAGAAGTAGCACATAAAACACACAATTCATGGAAAAGAGAGAAATTCAGACTTACCTTTGTATGATCTGATTCTACGTTGGCTATCTGAGCGGCAAACTCCAAAATCGTCTGATCATCCGACTTCTCCACCCACATCGGACTGCTTTCTTTTTGACTGTTGTCCCCTGTGTTCTGCTTTGCTCCTTCACATCCACTCTAAGTTACTTCAGCCATAAAGGCTCTAGCGTTAGTTTCAGGATGTGTGCTCCAGTCATAAGTACCGTCCAGCTGTCTGTCTGATGTGACGTTAGATAACAGACCAGCTATGTTTGCTTGACTGGTTGATGTGCTCGGAAGATATCTCTGTTGTGATTGGTTCTGATACTATCCATGATGCTGATTCTGCCCTTGGTAATTCTCTACCTTCGGTCTCTGACACTCTCTAGCGAAGTGTCCTAAGCCTTGACAGTTGTAGCATTTGACCTTGGACTTATCGAAGCCAATCCCTTTGTTACTCATATTCAGATTTCTTCCTGTCCGTTTGATGAATTGCTTAACCCGTTGAGTTACCATGGCCAGTTGCCATTTGAGATCCATCTCTTCAAGGTCATCAGGGTCTACCTGATCGTAATCCTCATTCCAGAGTGTAGGATCGTTGATTTTACCCTGAACGCAATTTCCATATGCGGCCACGAATGAAGCCAATAAATTTAAATGGTCTTCAGCCGATTTGGCGCTCATGGGCATCTTAGAATAACCCTGAGATGTGGATGCCGGTGTAGCCTGATGTTGTTGTTCTTCTGGTCTACCAAACCCTAAGAAAGCTCTACTCTGTGCGTCTTCAGTCTCTGCCGGTGACGACGTTTCTCCCGTGAAAAAGGCTGTAGCTGTCTTCATTTCGGCTGCCACTGAAGGTTTTGATTTTCCAAAATACATTGCTGGATTTTGGACTTGTTCATAATCCGTTTCTGCCTTCAGTAACTCAAAATGATACGCCCTCAGCTTTCCCACCACATCCTCCAGAGATAGAGTATAGTATTTATCCTCATCAAGCTTAATCAAGGCCACGTACATCGCCCATTTGGCCGGTAAAGCATCTAGAAGCTTATTGTTCTTCTCAGTGTCACTATACTCAATATCATGACTATCTAACTCAGTCAGCAGATGATAGAAACGTGTGATAGTGTCTTCCAACTTTTCATCCTTCAATGCTTTGAAGATCGCAAACTGCTGCTTGAGCATCTCCATACGTTTCCTTCTTACCCTCGGAATACCCTCAGACCTCTTCTCCAACGAGTCCCACAGCTCCTTTGCTGTCTTCTGATTACGAAAGGTGTGCAGTATGTCCTGAGGTAAAGCCATCCGAGTGATAGCGTACGCACGGTTCTTTGCTTCGTACAACTTCTTATCGTCCTCCTTCATCATAGAATAAGGAACAACCTTTTGTCGTCCTTCTACCTCAGCTGTCGGTGGAATGTATCCCTCGTCGATACATATCCACATGCGCATATCATTAAAGCGCGCGAAGTCGGCAAACCGATCCTTCCACCAGTAGTAATCTTCAAGTTTCATCAACTTTGGCGGAGTATTTGCTTTTCCGACCTCGTGATCCATCTCCAGAAACCTTTGTAGATTTGTCATTGTTTCAAAGATAATTGGATTTTCACTTAATTAATTTAATTCGAAATTAATTTAAATTGATTTTCTCGAATTTAGATAAATTCGAAACTAATTAAATTTAAACCTATTTGGAATTAAATTCGAGTTAAGTGTTTATATCCAATTAAAGTCGAAATTAATGATAAGTTCGAAGGTCTCTAAAGTCAAATATCCAGGTAAAGTCGAACCCTACTCAAATTCGAACTGCAGTCAAACTCGAACTCTAGTCAAACTCGAAACCAGGTAAATTCGAATCCCCTATTCGACTTTAGTACAAAGTCGACGCCTAAAGCAAATTCGAAACGGCCAAACTCGAAATCACTTTGTAGGAAACTCGAAAGGAGCGTATATTGGTCAAACTCGAAAATGAGCAAAACCCTGATTACTCATTAACAAATTCGAGCGCCACAAATTCGAGAAACGGCTAATACCTCGAGTTTTTCACGTTTTTCAGATTAAATCAATATTTTTACAAGTAAAAATATTGATTTTGATCAAAAATGTGAACTACAACAAAGTATTTCCCAGATTCCAATTTGATAAGCTCGAAAAATCCAATAACAAGTGAGATTAACCGTCCAAAAGCGTCAAGAAACCTAGGATGTATCTTTATGAACACGAAGAACACCCCTTAGGCTTTGATACCACTTGTAAGGTCTTGCACTACACAGATCTATCTAGACACGACACCGTCAACGAGTGCGGAATCCTCGTTCACGGCTTGACGGATATCGCACTCACACGGAACACAGAGACTGTCACAACGCTGTACGGACGACGACGAATGCACCTACGAGATGATTCTCTCCGAAACTACTCACTATCAGCTGATAAACTCGAGATCGCCCTTTTGCTTAATCTCACACAAATTCTGCAAAAGTCTCCTAATGATTCGAGTTAATCCCTAATTATAGAGGCTCATTCGAGTTTGTCATGGGCCAAACTCGAATCAGGCCCAAGGCCCATTCGAGTTTGTCCCCTTGACACTCTCGAATTTGCCTTATATTGCACATTCGAATTTACTATAAATTCGAATGATAAATTCGAATTTATTCTAAATTCGAATTTCACATATTAAACTTATATTTGAACTTACGTTTTAACTTATGTTTGAATTTATCTCTGAACTTTATGTTTGAACTTCTTGTAATATATTACATCAAGTTCAAACATACAATCAATAACTATCAAACATATATAAACACATATATCAAACACTCGTTAATATTCAATACTTTGCAATATTACTTGAACCAAAATGCTAATACACTTAGACTGCTATCGTCACACAGGGTGTACCAACAATATGTGGCAAAATGAAAGTGCCTATAAAGGCTATAAAGCTTGCTTGCTTGTAATTGCATATACCCAGAATGAATGCTTGCACAATTGAGACATTTCACGCTGAAAAGGAGATGCCACCACTAGGGTTACCGCTGACAGATGATCAATCTGTGATGCGGGGCTAGCTACCCGCATAATGCTTGGGGATAGTGGTGTGCATCAGAATTGCATGCTGAAATATAAAATGCTTATGAAATGCAAAAAGAAACGCTCAAACAAAGCTTGATGTATAATACGCAGAATAATAAACAGATAGCAATAAATTATGCACATTAATAGATCAGATGTAAGATCCTGCTAAGCTGGGCAACGCCTGTATCACAGTGTTCGCCTTCACTCACAAAAGTCAATTGAAGTCCAAAGAAGGCGTATAGAAGCAAATTATGTCTCAATTACATAAAATACATGTAAACAAGAATAACTGTTACTCACAGTAGTGTCTTATGCGTTGTAATACTCTGAAATGCTTGCTCGGGCTTATCTAGACTTTAACTCTGGCTTTGCACAATTTTTGAGGGCTTTAATACCTTAAATAAGCTTTAAACTCTCTTGCATTTAACTTTGACTCATAACCGAGCTAAACCCTTTAATTTAATATCTGCCGTGCTGTGTAGTGTCTGTAATTTAACATTACAGAATATATATTAAATTAATAATTCTAGCTTAAAAATCCAAAAACTACAAACCATAACTTCTAGCTAAATATCTTGTTAATTATGTGTTAGACAAAACGTATGTTGCCTACGAACTTGTTCAAGTTTCACGAATTTAGTAAGGCCTTCGAACTTAAGGTGAGATTCAAACATAAGTGAGTCTCGAACTTGATACGAAAAGTCACAAATTTAGCATGTCGTACGAACATAGGTTGTTCGAACGTAATGAGGTTCGAACTTAGCATATCTCGATCTTGTTCTTGGCTACACGAATTTGTTCGTGTTTTCTACTTTCAAGTATGCATTTCCAAGCCAAAAATCATAAATATGTTAGGAACATGTCTAGGTTCGTTTCTATTACATTTTTCTAGCAGAATTGAGTCATAAACTCGAGCAGAATAACTTCAAACGAATCAGAAAGTGGGGATTTTGGACTTTTCTCAAAACCGAAAGTAAAGAAGAGAGAAATGGTGATTCTTACCTCAAATCCGAATCAAATCCAACATGCAAATGCAGATTCGTGTAGTACTCTTCGAGATCTTTCCAATGGCGTGTAGAACTCGAGATTTGGTCGGTTGGTTTGGGAGAAAAGCTAGAGAGAAGATGAATTCTAGAGAGAGACGCTCTAAAGTTTGCAAATGAAATTTGTAAGAATGAGGAACATGAAACTTTCTGCTCTTTTTATTCAAACTTCGAAATTTTTAGCTTCAATTATTAAATTACCAATTTACCCTTCAAAGTCCTATCTTGCATTTTTTAAAATGCAAGGAATAGCAAAACGGTATTTCTTTTCATCAAAATCACAAATTACATCATTAAACGCAAATCGCACGTAAACACATAAAATAAAAAGCAAGGTGTTATACAGGCAGTGTTGACAGCTTTAACCCAAAATGATGAAGGCAAACCTGATGCACACAACATGGTTCTAGCAGCTTCAATGAGGGTTCTATTCCTCCTTTAAGCAACTTCATTTTGTTATGGAGATCTTACAGCTGAAAAGTTTTGTGAGATCCCTCTTTTTTCAAAGAAGTACTCAAGAGTACTATTTCTGAATTCAATACCATGATCACTACTAAGCTGCTTGACTTGAGCAGAGTTCAAAACCTCCATCTTTTTCATAAATCCAATAATTTCTCTGGCAGCCTCTCCTTTGGTCTTTTGGAAGATCACCCACGTAAACCTGGAGAACTCATCAACCATTACTAGAGTGTATCTTCTACCTCCTAGACTTAGGACACTAACAGGTTCAAACAAGTCCATGTGGATTAAGAAGAGAGGAGTATCAAAAGAAAATTTATGCTTGGATTTAAAAGATGTTTTTCTCTGCTTGCCTTTCTCACAAGCTATGCAGAGTTTATCCTTAACAAAGGTTATAGAAGACAAACCTTTTACTAACTCTTTCTTACAGAGTTTGTTGATATTCTTGAAGTTCAGGTGTGACAGCCTTTTGTGCCATAACCAGTTCAGGTCTGCATTGCTTCTTGAGATAAAGCAGGTTTCAGTTGTGGGATCAACAGATTTCATGTCCACAACATATACACCTTTCTTCCTTTGTGCACACAACACAACTTTGCCTTGGGGATCCAGTATGTACCCCAGGTGCTCATCAAAGTTAACCTTGTAGCCAGCATCACACAGTTGACTAATGCTTACAGGATTATGTTTTAGCCCAGACACATATGCTACTCTTTTGAATATTGCAGCACCAGCTTGAAGGGTTCCATATCCTTCTATGGATCCCTGATCATTATCACCAAAGGTGACCTTTGGCCCTTTTTAAGGCCTGAGATCACTCAGCAAATCCTTGCAACCTGTCATGTGGCCTGAGCAGCCGCTGTCCAGGTACCAAACCTGGGATGGTTGTTTAACCTGCAGAGTGTCATGGGAAAGTATTAGTTATCCTTAAGGGAACTCATCATAAGGATGAGTTCTCCTTCTTCATCAACATTTGTTGATGTACCACTGAGATCAACACTAATATTTCCAATATGGATTGTATCAGCCTGGATACTATCCTCATTGACCATGTTACTCCCAACGCTGCTGGTTTTTGCAATGTTGGAACTAGCAGTGTCAGCAGGCCTTATGTCCCCAGTTTCAGGACAATCTTTGGCCATATGTGTCTTCTTCCCACATTTATAGAATTTTCTCTTTTTAGACTTTTTGAAAGAAGTACTTCCAGAAACACATTCCGGAATATTTTTGTTGGATTTCTCAGCAGGTATATCAAACTTATTACGATTTTTAGAAGGACCAACAGTTTGAGTGGAAGGCACAACAGCAACAGCTTTACCTGTGTCCTCTTTCCTCTTTTTAGGAGGACAGAGATCAAATATAGGAAGTTTAATTGGCCTTTGTCCTTCACAGGTTTGGGAAACTTATTCCCAACTTTCTCAGGTTGAGAAATAGCTTTGCCCTTGCCCTTACTGAGATTTGATGAATGTTGCCTATTAAGATAATCACTGCTTCTGGTTTTGAAAGATTTTCCCTCATTTATAACCAGTTTTCCACTATGACTTAAAAACTTATTTGAAATCACAGCAGATTTACTTTAAACATGTAACTTACCCCTGTTGAAACAAGCTGCTTACCTATTGAAAATTTTTTCTCAAAATGTTCAGCATCAAAAGGGTTAACAGGTTTCTTCCCATCAGCTTTAGATCAAGAGACTATTTTGTTGACAGGTTTAGTATCCAAAGCTGCAGTTTGAACTTGTTTTCACTTCTTTTGTTTGTGTGAACCAGCTATGCACATAGCATGCTGATTTGATGGAGAACACATTCCATCATCAGTCTTTAAAACTTTTTCACACAAGCTGTCAGTGTTTTGAGGTCTGAAAAATCTGTTTGTTGGGACTAGCTTTCCATTTACTCTTTGAATAAAAGTACTTGGAAGCTCACCAAGAGTGGATAAGTATTTCTCCAGATTATTTATCTCAATAATTGAAGCTGCTATATCAAGATCCCCTCCAAGATAGGCTTGGATTTGAGCAGGGATCTTTTGACTGATACAATGATTGACTTTCTGTGTAGATTGGCACCAAGAGTCAACAATCTTTTGAAGCTTGGCATGCTTTGAGTCTGTCTCTCTCTTTTCTTCTAATAAAATGGTGTTGATGTGTTTTACTTCATCAAGTTCAGTTTCCAACTCATGGAAGCTGTCGAGTTTATTAGTTTTTGTTTCAAGATCAGTTTTTAACTTAGAGATCTCAGTCATCAAAGCATCATGCTTCTCAATAGTAGCTTTTAAATCAACAAGTAAATATTCAAACATTTTAACTTTTTCATCAGAACTGTAATCCATAAAATTTTGTACCTTATACATAATTTTTGGGTTCTAGTTCTCCAAGCTGCTGAGAGCTTCAGCTTCAGCCAAGTCCTGTTTGAAGTATCTTGTTGAGGGGACATCAGTATTGGCCATCAGACAATTATTGTCCTCTTCATCAGATGATGAATCAGACTCCTCCCAGTCACAAGTCTCAACCATGAGTCCCTTCTGCTTGTTAGAAGCCACTGAGTCTTCCAACTTTCTCAGCTTAGCCAAATTAGGTACTTAACCCTGTAGCCATCATCTTTATTTGTCTTGTATGGTTTTGATGAGGAGCCAACAGCTTTAGACACACAGTCAGCAGCTATATGGCCTGTTTTGCCACATTTGAAGCACTCATCCTTAGTTTTGTCAAATGATTTCTTTTTTATGGCACCTGACTTCTTTTGCAGCATCTTTCCACCAAACCTCTTCTTATTGAATTTTCTGATTAGCCTAGCAATCATTTGCTCATCATCAAATTCAGTAAGATCTTCACAGTCCTCTTCCTCAGACAATTCTTCCATTTCATCATCAGTCTGTTGATCAGCTTGTGTGAACACATCACACACCTGACCAGTAGGTTTTCTCATGCTGGTTACTAAGGCAGCACCTCTTTTGGACATTTCTAAGGCAATTATTTTCTAGTTGCCTTGATTGTTCATCATTTAGTAAAGATCCATACAGATTTACAAGATCCATACGTTTGATGGTGCCTGAGTTTCTGAGGATGGTAGAGAAATAGTTTCATTCCTCAGGCAAAATGTCCAAAAACTTGTTTACCAGAGTTAAACTGTCTTTGGTGATCCCAGCAGCTTTGAGATCATTGATTAGAGCAGTGAACCTAGTATAGGTTTCAGTGAGAGACTCCTTTGGATTTGCAAAGAATAGTTTATACTGTCTAACAAAATTGTTGATCCTGTTATCCAGTGTGATAGTGGGACCATCATAGACGGTACACAAAGTATCCCACATCTCCTTTGCAGTCTTCATTTTCTCAACCTGTTTGAACACATCATCAGGAAGAGAAATAACCAGGTTGTTCTCAGCCTTTGCATCAAGAGCAACCAGCCTTTTGTCTTCATCAGACCATTGATCTTTAGCCATTTCAAAGGTCCAAAATTCAGGAACAGCTCCTTCAGCAGCAGGAGTGATAGTAGTAACAGAGGTTGGCACATAGGGACCTTCCATTACTATCTCTAGTAGTTGAACGTCCAGATTCTCTAAATAGAGCATCATTTTTGCACTTCCAGCCAGAGAAGTTCTGATGATTAAACTTGGGAGGTTTTGCCATAGATCTATTGTCATAGTAAGAGGAAGAGCTGGCAGCACTGTTGTCCATGGTGGGAAATAGGGAGATAATAGAGATCTAGAGTTAACACACACTCTAAACTGCTCTGATACCAGTTGTAGGTCCCAAAAGATTTCCCTAGTATGTTGCTCTAAGCTGTAGAGGGGGGGGGGGGGTGAATATAGTTATTTAAAAGTTCAACACACTTTCTCAATGTTTGTATGTATTATCAACAAGTGTTAATTACAAACAAGCTTGAACTGCGGAAAGGTTCAAGCTGAGATGACAGATACAACGAATGTTCTAATAATCTAAGACACACTCAGACCAGTTACAATGAATACACTCATAAAGATGAGCTCACTATTTAAAAGACAAACAGACGGACAACTTGAACAATAATAGTTTGGACACACTTTACTAGTTTTATTCAAGCAGACTTTGCATGCATGAAAACACACTTCTTTGCACGTTCTGAATATCACACTCTTAGTTTTTCACATTCCTTAGAAGCTTCCTTTTATACTCTCACTGAGAATCCCAGTGAGGCTTCCTCATTGGACGTAGAGATAGTGGAATGTCTTGCTGTAGGTCCCAAAAGGTTTCCCTAGTGAATTGTTCTAAGCTGTAGAGGGGGGGGGGGGTGAATTCATCAATTTAAAACTCAACACTCTTTTCTCAATGTTTGTGTATACTATTATCAAGTGTTAATTACAAACAAGCATGACTGCGGAAAGGTTCAAGCTGAGATGACAGATACAACAGATGTTCAACTAATCTAAGACACACTCAGACTAGATACAATGAATACACTCACTTAGATAAACTCACTGATTTTACAAGACATAGATGGACAGCTTGAATAAGAACAGCTCGGGCACACGTTACTGTTTTATTCAAGCAGACTTGCATGCATGAAAAAACACACTTCAATGCACGATCTGAATTTCTCACTCTTGGTTCTCTCACAATCCTTAGAAGCTTCCTTTTATACTCTCACTGAGAATCTCAGTGAAGCTTCTTCATTGGACGATGAGATAGTGGGATGTCTTTCCAAAAAGACAAAACAATAAAGCAGACTTGTCTTCATGTGGCAGAATCTTTGTCTTTTCCTTTTTGTCTCAATTGCATAAGGCTTTAACCAAAAGAGGAATGTCAACTTTGCATCTTTCTTCTTTTTTTAAGGCCATTTTGATATAAGAAATGGTCTGTCACCCATTTGAAATATCCTTTTGTCTTCATGTAAGAGAACAGCGTAGGCAGGCTTTTGCAGTTTCTGTTTTCCACTTTTGTCTTCGACTTGTAAACTGATCTTGTAGTCCAAAACAATACATGAGGACTTGGAAACATATTCCATGAAGTGTTTGGTCTGTTCATAAAGAACAGGTTCTGTTCACAAAGAACAGACCACTTAGAATCTGTAAAGCTGCTCAACAGAATAGAGCAGCGCAGACAGTTTGTGTCCAGCCTGTTCAGCAGACAGAAAAGTTTGGACAATCTGCCTTTGTTGCAACTAATGCAACAGGGTAAACAACTTTGACTTATATTGCAAATTACTTTTCAGGTTTCAATAAGGCATTAACAATCCTTAAATTATACATTCAAGTGCATCAAACAGCTTTTATTAAAAAATCTCCGCCTAAGATGTAGAACAGGTTTGACTGAGGCCTTTTTGTGCCTAACAATCTCCCCCTATTTGTAATAATCAGTCTAAGCTGATCTTATCAATAATCACTATATATTTTTACAATACATTTGGCTGAAATGAAATTACAACATCAAAGTAAAGTGAAAAATCAGTTTATATATACAGATACTGATTTTGATTACATAAACAACACATGTTTTTACAAGAGTACAACTGATGTTCTAATGCATATTACAACTGATGTAAAATAAAAGTTACAACTAATGTAACAAAGTACAACTAATGTACATAGAAATTCAACAATTTAGACTGTTGATGATGGGAGCAAGTAATGGCAAGCCTGCCCAACAGATGGACAAATTCCATTCTTCATCTACTCAGATAGTAGATGGACTTTAAGGCAGTGGTGGCACTCCTTCTTCAAACATCTCTTCAAGTTGTTCCTTGGTTTCATCCAATTCCTCCATTTCAACTCTGAGGAACATGAAACTAGGATGTTGAAGCTCCCCTCTTTCATAAAAGCCTCTGAGCTGATCCGAGATGGCTGCTCTCCACTTTATGGATTGCCTAAAGGAGTTTGCAAGTCTGAATGCAATAAGTTGTTTAAGACTGACCTTTTTCAAGTCTGATGCTCTTTGAAAGCAGTTCTTCTTTGTAAGGGGATCCACAAAAAATACCCCCAGCTCATGTTCTTCAATCAGCTTACCTTCCTCATATTCCACTCCTTTAGGCAGGCTGTGGTCTACTCCTTTGATTTCCACGGCAACATCACCTTGTTCAATCATTATTAGGAGTTCCTCCAGCTCTGTATCCTTTTTGTTCCTCTTGGCCTTTATCTTAGGGGTAGCCACTGAGATACCCTTAATCCGTTCTTCTGAGATCAGGCCAAGATCTCTCACTCTCATCAACTTTTTGACGTATGCCCTGATAGTCTTAGCTGTTTCATACTAAGACTGGCTCAGGGCAACTGCCAACTCCACCCATTCTCTCTATCCCATTTAAGCAACGTCAGTGTATTCATATGCTTCCAGTTCTGGTCCTGTAGCACCCATTCTGGTTATCTTTAGCTTCCACTGTTTGCCTTTTCTTGAGAAGGGAACAGCTTTGACAATTGATTCCTTGGCAAGTCTTCTGTCAGCAACATCAAAGAACTTTTTCCTTGCCAAGTTGTAATGTGAATCTGGGCTCTTGCAGAGGACGTTTGCTTGGATTTGGTCATTGAGACCTGAGCATCCTGTTCCATATCACCTTCTTTTTCAACCGCTGACTCCTTAGCAGCTTCAAGCAATTTTCTTTGCACATCCAAAGAGGGCATTTTAATTTTGCTTGCCTGTTTGAATGCAAAGGATCTAGCAGCTTTGGCAGAGGCTTCTTCCTTCTTTAGTCTTTCAAGGGCTTGGAGCTGTTCATCTCTGTATTCATAGTATTACTCCTTAGAAACACCCATTTCCTTTGTCAATCTTTAGCTGTGTAGCTCTTAGGTGGTCAGAGTCTACAGTTGCTTTCTTCTTTCCTTTGGTTGTTATAGTTTGAACAGCTTCAGGAGCCTCTTCCTCTTCTTCTTCTTCTTCTTGCAGAATCAGATGTCTCCTTCTGCTTGGCCTGTCCCCATGAATGGATTCCTCCCCCTTAGTTTGTGCAGGGTATGGAGATCCAGCCTAAGTAGGCTGATCAGCTTCAGTGTGACGGAAGACTTCCTCAGTGGGACCTATTTGTGATGCACCTGCTGCTTGACCAACAGATGCTGATTTCTCCTTAGAAGGAGAAGAGGTTTTCTCCCCCTTAGACTTAGTGTTTGAGGTAGATAACTTCTCCCCCTTTGAAGGAGATGGCTCAGAACCTTCAACAATTGATCTGCCTTGAGAAACAAATTCAGCAGGCTTAGCAGCAGTTTTGGCATCAGGCTTGGGGCCAACCAGGCTATGCACTAAGAAAGCCAGATTGTCCTTAACCTCTGCAAGCTGGGTAAGGCATGTCTGAAGAGAGGAGGACTGAGAATCAGCAATGGAGGACAACTTTAATAGGTTTTCTCTGTTAGAAGCTGTGAAAAACAAACTTTGAAGCTGTGCAAGATGTAACTCAAGAGAGTCTTGCACATCATCAAGGTTTGCGGACACAGAATTGGACAGAGAGACAATGAGAGTGTTTAAGCTAGCCAATGTAGTAGGAAGGGTAGTAGTGCAAGTGGTGAGGAGAGTGGATAGCTGTTGAGAGATGGCTGTCATGGAGGACATAGAGTCTTGTTGGTTTGAAAGGATAGAGGAGAGAGTAGTGGAGATATGTTGCAGCTGTGCAGTGAGTGCAAGCAGCTGTGAAGACTGATCAGCTTGGGGAGTGGTTGGAAAGGAATTCTTGAACAAATCAAAGAATCCCTTGAGTTGTGCAGACACAGAGTCTGAGATCATTGAGGGTAGGGAAGTCATGGAATTTTCCAAAGAACCAACTTTGTTGGTCAGCAAAGAAAGCTGATCCTTCAAAGGAAGATCTTTGGGGGATGGAGGAGTATGGGTGGACTGTTTGGATTGTGTAGATGGTGAGGAATGAGAATGGGATGAGGATGAGGCAGGTGTTTGAGGATGGGATGGAGAGGGAAGGGTTACTTTTGACAGAAGTTCCATAGCCTGGGCATAAGTAAGATGGCCCAGCATGGAAGGGTCAATGGGTCCTTCAGTAGTGGTTGTAGCTGCTTCATCAGGAGAAGGGGTAGAAGATGGTGGCCGTTCAGATGCTGCCTGTGTTGCAGCACCCTCATCAAAGCATGGGGTGGTTCCCTAAGCAGCACCTTGGTTTAGAGGTGCCTCATCATGGGGAGATGGGATGTGTATTTTAACATCAGCAGTGGTGAAACCTGCTGATAGAATTTGCATTTGAGGAGCAACCTCATCAGAGGGATGGTCTGTTCCCTGTGGTTTATCAGCTTGGGAGGTTGGTCCTTCAGCAGCTGTTGGGTGACAACAACTATATCATGAGGAGCAGAAGTTGGACGCTGATCTACTGGATGGTCTAGTCCAGCAGGTTTGGCACCTCGTGCAGACTCAGGTTGTGTAAGAGAAGTATGGAGTGGAGACTGTGTGGACTCAGTGTGGAGTGGAGTGAACACCTGTCTTTCAATACCCTCAGCCTGTTGGGAGGCTGGGATAGTTGAGGTGGTAGTCTCCATATGTACAACTGGTTCCTGTTGGGAGGAACCAGAGGGTCTAGGCTGACTCTGGGTAGACTCATGTTGGAGTGAAGCCTGCTCCAAGTGTGCTGAACCTTCTCCCAAAATAGGAGAAGCAGCAGGGGTTGCTTCTTTGTCAACTAACCCCTGTTGGGAGGGGTCAGAGGGGCTAGTATGGTCTGTTGGTTTCTTTTTGGCTAAGGATTTGCGTCTGTTGTAGGATTTGAGGGAATAGGTGGAGGATTGATGTTGTGGAGAGGTGATGAGGGGTTCTGTTTGGAATGGTGGTGAGACTGGGTCAGAAACAGGAGGGTTAGCCTGTTCCATGGTCTCAGGTGCCACAGAGGCACCAGCCACAAAGGCATCAGGTTCAACATATGAACCAGGGTGAGAAGCCTGCTCCCCCTCAGCCACAGAGGCTGATGGGGCAGACTTGGACTTAGCTGTTTTTGCCTTCTTGCTGACAGGCTCAGCTTGAGTCGATTCCAGAACCCTTTTAACAACTTTGGGCCTGGATTTGGATTTTTCTCTGGGAGCAGTCACTGGATCCACCCTCACAGTAGAGGGTCCTTCCACCATACCAAGCAATCTCCTCATTGGTGTAGATAGAGGAGGCTTATTTGGGAGTACAGGGGTGTAGAAAACTCTTATCCCAATCACTGGGAAAGCAGCAGTATGTAACATAGGCTGAGAGTTATATAAATGCTCACCATAGACATGCTTGAAGATGAGACTCAGAAACCGTGGATATCGAACAACAGTTGGACGTGTTTCCTGCTGCACCAGGTTCCTCAAAATCCATCACGGCTGAGCTGGTCAAAGGAACCAACTTTGCTGCTGAAGCACATCACCACAGAGGCAAATAGGAAGCTGTAAGTAGGTGATAGATCCTTTCTAAACAGGGTGGCTCCAATCTTGGCTTCTGCTACACCACAGAAGCGTAGCAAGTTTCCCATCTGATCATTTTCAGGGTGTGGCTGGTCATAAGTTTCAGCCACAGGGAGATGAAGAACTTCCCTGATTAGACCAGTAGTGATCTCAACGGTCTGAGTCCCATTGAGAATGGTTCCTATTAAGATTTTGATTGCTGGGTCATAGGCACAGGTGTACCAAAATTCATACACCATTTCCTGGTACAGGACACCAGGAGAAGCAGTCATGGCGTAGTGCAGAGGGTGAACCTTAAGAAACTCCACCATATTTTCATAACCTTTCCCCACATAGTTTTTGGGGATGGTTAGGTTTGCTATGTAGTTTGTGGGTTTCATTGTTAGCATCGTGGTAACAGAAGGATGTTTCTGTACGTCCTTACCAACGAATACTGGGAGCAAATGGTTGTTTTGGTGAGCCATGGTTAAAGTAGTGGAGATATGAGCACAAGACACTTAGTCGATTTTAGGGTTCTTTGGAAGTTATGGTAGCAGTAGAGAAAGAAGAAGATGAAACAGTAAGGGAGGTATTTATAGGATTCGAATGTGAGAGGGTATGAGAGAGAATGGTTTGGGCGGTTGATTTGAAATGTTCTTTAACGGAAAACGGAACGGTTGTCCATGTCAGAACGGTTGTCAGACCACTTGAACCCTTTTTAATCACTAACACACATTATCCGCAGTAATTAAGTTAAATAAATACAAAAATTAAGTAACTTAATTGTGAAGAAAAGTAATTAAAACTGATGGTCTAAGCTGTTGGTCAAACCTGTGATGAGCAGGGTCATCACAAGCTGTTCATTCTTCAAGCTGTTCATTCAACCTGTGCAGCTATGCAAGGACAAGTTGTGTTCAATAGCTGACCAGGTTAGAAGACAATGTCTTGTATGACAGATTGAGAGAGTGAGCAGGCTGGAGGTTTGATCAACAAACCAGGTTTGAGGTGAAAACTGATATTGTCAAACCTGTTATACGCTCAAGCTGTTCAAGTTTTCAGAAGATGGCTAAGTGTAGAACATGCATAGCCTGTTCTGTCTAAGCTGTTCTGAGAAACTTGAGCAGTGTGAGACATATAATAACTTAGAACATTTAGGACACTTAGTCCCTTTTATTAAACATGCCCAGCTTGCTTACAATATAATTAAACCAGTTTTCATCAAGAGGTTTGGTGAAAATGTCTGCAAGTTGTTCATCTGTGGAAATAAAACTAACCTCCACGTTACATTTCTGGATATGATCCTTGATGAAGTGATGTCTGACCTCTATATGCTTTGTTCTGAAATGAAATACTGGATTGTTGGAGATGGCTATAGCACTTGTATTATCACACAGAATAGGAGTCTTCCTATATACAAGGCCATAGTCTTCAAGCTGATGCTGCATCCACAGAATCGGCCCACAGCAGCTTCCAGCAGCAGTATACTAAGCTTCAGCAGTAGAAGTAGAAACTAAGTTCTGCTTCTTGCTACACCAACTTATCAACTTACCACCAAGGAGTTGACACCCACCTGTTGTGCTTTTTCTGTCTAGCTTGCAGCCTGCAAAGTGAGAATCTGAATATCCTGTTAGCTCAAGACTTGAGTCTTTGGGATACCAAAGACCCAAACCTGGGGTACCCTTAAGGTATCTGAAGATTCTTTTGACGGCAGCTAGATGTGATTCTTTAGGATCAGCTTGAAACCTAGCACATAAACAAGTAGCAAACATAATATCTGGTCTACTAGCAGTTAAACATAGCAAGCTCCCAATCATGCCTGTAACATCCTCGGATTTATTTTATTTTAAATTGGGTTAATTAAGTGGAAAATTTACAATTAAGTTGAATTATGTACAATTATTATGTATTTGGAATATTTAGAAAGTTTGTTGTTATTTTAAGAAAATTTGAACTCGGGAATTATTATTAAGAAATATTATGAATTATAAAAGTTATTTATAATAAATTTAAGAATAAATCAGTATTTTATGGAACCGGTTAAGATGAGGGGTGAAATGTGCAAAATGATGAAAATGGGAATAAAAAGGCCAAGCCCTTCATTTTTCACCATCTCGCTCTCTCTCTCTAGAAGTTTTCTCTCTACATCTCTCTAAGATATCTCACAAACCGACCGGCCGTTTATCGAGATTTATACGTCAACGGAAAGATCTCGAGGAGTACTACAACAATCTGCAGTTGGATTCCTGATATCGTACGAATTGAGGTAAGAATCGACTCTTTTAAGTATGTTATTTCGGTTTTGAAGAACTTAGAATTCGAATATGTTATTTTATGTGAATTGGAGCTAGTTTTGCTTGAAATATTACAAGAATATGATAGTATATGCATAATAGAATCGAAACTAGGCTTAATACTTGATATATCGGTGATTTGATGCTTAGAAATGTATGTTTTAAAGTTGTAAGATGAACAAACTCGAAAATGCCAAGAACACAGTCGAAATGCAAGAACAAACTCGATTTTGGTACTAGATTCGAGTGTATTTCGAGTCTATCATTAGATTCGAAGGGGGGGGGGGGTTCGAATCTACCCCAAACTCGAATGGGGTTCGAGTTTAGTCAATGGGGTTCGAATCTATGCTCAAAGTCGAATGTGGGTTCGAGTTTAACCCATGAAATTCGAGTTTAATGCCTAAAATTAAGAATCCTACTCTCTAAACTCGAGTATTTTGAATGAAACTCATAAATAACACATAAAATGGCAAGATTTATTCAAAGGACAAGTTATGAACTTGAGATGGGTTCAAACTTAATTATGGTTTGAATTTAGACATGGACCCGAAATGGGGAAAATATTGCAAAACTTATAAAGTTTGGTTTTATGAATTTAAACGGTTATTGACACAAGGTATTGTTGAAACTAACTTAACAGGTCCCTTGTGGTGTTGTTTAACCCACAGTGGGGTACTTGGTGGATCCGGTTGAATGCCCGAGGAGAAATAATATCGTTTAAAGTTTAAATTACGCACCCACTGTGAGTACAGTAGATTTCGCATGTTTATATCTGTTTTATGTTAAGCTTTGCCTGCTGAGACCTGTTGCTTCATGATTTGTTTGGAATTCTACTAACTTGCGTAGATTTAGATGCACATTCATACTTGTTGCATGTCCTTTCGATTGTTGTGCATCTAGTGATGGACTGGTGGGTCGCATCGATTACTCTGATGTTACTGCGCTATATGACCTGGAGCTGATCCCTCCTAGGCCCGGTAGGCAGTATGTCATCCCCGATCGTACGTTTGTCTCAGATGGTATGTTTAAAGCCGAGCTTTGGGCTCGAAGGGGCTGCGGCTCTGGTCCGTACTTGGTGTACGAAGAGGGTATCCGATGTTTGTCATCAGCGTTACCCTTGGGCTTCATAAAAATTTATAAAATGCGTAATCTTTGTATTCACTAAGCATCCGCTTATTCCCCAGTTGTTTAATTTTATTTTACAGGAAAAGGTAAATCTGCAGCTGGGCCTTCTAGTTAGGTCGTGTGAGAAGTTCTTGGAAGATTACTACTACTAAATCGGTAATTATGCTTTGGGACAGTAATGTAATATATTCTGGATGTTGTAATAATTTAATTGGGTGTGTAGACTTAGACTTGGTACCTTGTAGCATCGTAAGGGTGTTTGACACTGTTGCACTACTTTATTTATGTATTTTAATGCTTCCGCACTTAAAATTAGGTTATCAGATCATTATGTAATTGTGTTTGATGATTAATCCTGGGTGTTTTGTAAATGGTGGTTGTTGTGGCAAGGGTGTCACAATGCCTCTATAAGCTGTTACTGAAACAGCTTTGCCACTATCATCTGCATCCAACTTTACATTAGTTGCCAATGGGGTTTTGATAGGAGAACTTTGATCAAATTTAAACTTTTTCAAAAGATCTAAAGTGTACTTTCTTGGATTTATGAAAATTTCATTTGAGATTTGTTTAACCTACAATCCTAAAAAGAAAGTAAGTTCTCCCATCATACTCATTTCATATTTTGATTTCATGAGTAATGAAAAATTCTTGCATAACAGCTCATTATTGGAACCAAATATTATGTCATCCACATAAATTTGAACAAGCATAATATCAGACTTCACCTTCTTTATGAACAGTGTGGTATCCACTTTACCTCTGGAATAACCATTGCTCATAAGGAAATCAGTTAGAGTGTCATACCAGGCTCCAGGGGCTTGTTTTAGACCATAGAGGGATTTGTCCAACTTATAGACAAAACCTGGATGATGTTCATTTTCAAAACCTGGAGGCTGCTTGACATACACTTCTTCTTGCAGCTTTCCATTCAAAAATGCACTCTTCACATCCATTTGAAATACCTTCATGCTCTTGTGAGCAGCATAGGCTAGAAACAAAAACGAATTGCCTCTAACTTGGCCACTAGAGCAAATGTTTCATCATAGTCAATACCTTCTTCCTGTCTGTATCCTTGAGCAACCAGTTTTGCCTTATTTCTAATAACATGACCTTGCTCATCCATCTTGTTCCTGAAAACCCATTTGGTGCCAATTATTGTTTTTCCTTTAGGAGCAGGGACCAGCTTCCATACTTTGTTTCTCTCAAACAGATTGAGCTCTTCTTGCATGGCAGTGATCCAATTGGGATCTTTCAGTGCTTCATCCACTTTCTTAGGCTCCATCAGGGACACAAAGCTAGAAAACATACAAAAGCTTCCTTAGCCATCTCATCTTGTTTGCACCCCTTTGGTGATGTCACCAATTATTTGATCATTTGGGTGACACCTGATCCACTTAGGATCTTGCTTCAATGAAGATTCTCCTGAGTTATTTGCATCTTCAACAGATCCTGTTGAGCAGCTTTCAAGATTTTCAAACATACTGTTATGTTGAGTTTGTTCACTATTTGAACATGACTCTCCATTGTTGAACACATCAGCAGAGGATCCAGGAAAATCAGCATTGATTGGTTCAGGACATGATGTTGTGATTACGTCAGTACACTTATTCACACAGGGTGCATCAACATAGTCATCATCATGCCCATCATGATTAACAGGTTCCACTCTAGATGTAGTGGAAGCTTTTGAGTTCTTTTCTTCATGAATGGAATGCATAAGATCATCAAAGTTGAACTCTCCTGAAACTGATTCAGGAACAGCTTTGGTAGAAGCACTCCTTGACTCTTCAAAGGTAACATTGATAGATTCATCTATCACCTTTCTTTTGTTGTTGTATACTCTGTAGGCTTTGGAGATAGCAGAATATCCAACAAACACACCTTCATCAGCTTTGGGTTCGAATTTTTCCAGTTGGTCCCTCTGATTCAGAATGAAGCAGGGACATCCAAACTCATGGAAATAGCTAATGTTTGGCCTTCTTCCTTTGATTAACTCATAGTGAGTCTTGTTGAACCTTTTCACCACGAAGGATCTATTTTGGGTGAAGCAGGCAGTGTTGACAGCTTCAGCCCAGAATGATGAAGGTAAACCTGATGCACACAGCATGGTTCTAGCAGCTTCAATGAGAGTTCTGTTTCTCCTTTCAGCAACTCCATTTTGTTGAGGAGTTCTTACTGCTGAAAAGTTCTGTGAGATCCCTTTTTCTTCACAGAAGTCCTCAAGAGTACTGTTTCTGAATTCAGTACATGATCACTTCTAAGCTGCTTTACTTGAGCAGAGTTCAGCATCTCCATCTTTTTGATAAATCCAATGATTTCTCTAGCAGCCTCTCATTTGCTCTTCAGAAAGATCACCCATGTAAACCTGGAGAACTCATCAATCATTACTAGAGTGTATCTTCTTCCTCCTAGACTTGGGACACTGACTGGTCCAAACAAGTCCATGTGGATTAAGAAGCGAGGAGTATCAATAGAGAAATTATGCTTAGATTTAAAAGATGTTTTTCTCTGCTTGCCTTTCTCACAAGCTGTGCAGAGTTTATCCTTAACAAAGGTTAAAGAAGAAAAACCTGTTACCAACTCTTTCTTACAGAGTTTGTTGATATTCTTGAAGTTCAGGTGAGATAGCCTTTTGTGCCATAACCAGTTCACGTATGCATTGCTTCTTGAGGTAAAGCAGGTTTCAGTTGTGGGATCAGCAGATTTCATGTCCACAACATATACACATTTATTCCGTTGTGCACACAACACAACTTTGCCTTGAGGATCCAGTATGTAACCAGGTGTTCATCAAAGTTAACCTTGTAGCCAACATCATATAGTTGACTTATGCTTACAAGATTATGTTTTAGCCCAGACACATAGTCTACCCTTTTGAATACAGCAGCACCAGCTTGAAGAGTTCCATATCCTTCTGTGGATCCCTGTACATTGTCACCAACTGTGACTTTTGGCCCTTTCTCAGGCCTGAGATCACTCAGCAGATCCTTACAACCTGTCATATGTCCTGAGCAGCCACTGTCCAAGTACCAACCCTGGGATGGTTGTTTGTCCTGCAGAGTGTCATGGGAAAATATTAGTTATTTTTAAGGGAACTCATCATAGGGACGAGTTCTCCTACTTCATCAACATTTGTTGATGGACCAGTGATATCCACACTAATATTCCCTATTTGGATTGTATCAGCTTGGATAGTATCCTCAATGACTATGTTACTTCCAACACTGCTTGTTTTTGCAATGATGGAACTAGCAGAGTCAACATGCCTCATGTCCTCAGTTTCAGGACGGTCTTTGGCCATATGTGTCTTCTTCCCACACTTATAACATTTTCTCCTTTTAGCCTTTATGGAAGAAGACCCTCCGAAAACATATTCTGAATTATTTTTGTTGACCCTGTCAGCAGGTTTAGCAAACTTATTTCTGTTTTTAGAAGAATCAACAGTTTGGGTGGAAGGCACAATGGCAACAGCTTTTCCTGTATCCTCTTTCCTCTTTTTAGGTGGACAGATCTCAAATACAGGTAACTTGATTGGCCTTTGACCTTCCACAGGTTTGGGAAACTTATTCCCAAATTTCTCAGGTTGAGCAATGGCTTTGCCTTTGCCCTTACTGAGATGTGATGGATGTTGCCTATCAACATAATCACTTCTTTTGATTTTGAAAGACTTACCTTCATTTATAACCAATTTTCCACTATGATTTAAAAACTTATTTGAAACCACAATAGATTTACTTTCAACATGAGACTTACCCCTGTTGAAAGCAGGTTGCTTACCTTTTGAAAACTTTTTCTCAAAATGATCAGCATCAAAAGGATTAACATGTCTCTTACCATCAACTTTAGACCCAGAGCCTATTTTGTCAACAGGTTTAGAGTCCACAACTGCAGCTTGACCTTGTTTTCCTTTCTTTTGCTTGTGTGAACCAGCTGCGCACTTAGCAGACTGATTTGTTGGAGAACACATTCCATCATCAGCTTTTGGAGTTTTTTCACACAAGCTGTCAGTATTTTGAGGCCTGAAAAACCTGTTTGTTGAGACTAGCTTACCATTCACTTTCTAGATGAAAGTGCTGGGAAGCTCACCAAGAGTGGATAAGTCATTTTCAGATTATTTATCTCAACAATAGAAGCTGCTTTGTCAAGATCCCCTCCAAGATAAGCTTGGATTTGTGCAGGGATCTATTGACTGATGCAATGGCTGACTTTTTGTGCAGATTGGCACCAAGAGTCAACAATCTTTTGAAGCTTTGCATGTTTTATGTCTGTTTCTCTCTTTTCTTCTAATAAAATGGAATTGATGTGTTTTAATTCATCAAGTTCCGTTTCCAACTTATGAAAACTGTCCAGTTTACTAGTTTTTATTTCAAGATCAGCTTTTAGCTTGGAGATTTCAGACAGCAAAACATTATGCTTCTCAACAGCAGCTTTTAAATCAACAAGCATATATTCAAACATTTTTACTTTTTCATCTGAACTGTAAGCCATAAAGTTTTGTACCTTGTACATCATTGTTGGATTCCAGTTCTCTAAGCTACTGGAGGCTTTACCTTCAGCCAGGTCTTGTTTGAAGTTGCTTGTTGATGGGACAAAACTGTTGGCCATCAGACAGTTGTTATCTTCTTCATCTGAAGATGAGTCAGATTCCTCCCAATCACATATCTCAGCCATAAATCCCTTTTGCTTGTTGGAAGCCACTGAGTCTTCCAACTTCTTCAGCTTAGCCATGACCATAAGGTACTTAACCCTGTAGCCATCGTCCCTGTTTATCTTGAATGATTTGGATGATTGACCAAAAGCTTTAGACACACAGTCAGTAGCTATATGGCCAGTTTTGCCACATTTAAAGCACTCAGCCTTAGTTTTATCAAATGCCTTCTTTTTTATGGCACCTGATTTATTCTGCAGCATTCTTTCACCAAACCTCTTCTTGTTGAACTTCTTGACAAGCATTGCAATCATTTGCTCATCATCTAGTTCAACAAGATCTTCACAGTCTTCCTCTACAGACATCTCTTCCCTTTCATCATTAGCATGTTGATCAGGTTGTGTGAACACATCACATACCTGACCAACAGGTTGTCTCACGCTGGCCACAAAGGCAGCACCTCTCTTAGACATTTCCAAGGCATTTCTTTTCTGTTGCCTTGACTGCTCATTATTCAAGTAGAATCCATACAGATTTACAAGATCCATACCTTTGATGGTGCCTGAATTTCTTAGAATAGTAGAGAAATAGTTCCATTCTTCAGGCAGGATGTCCAAGAACTTGTTCACCAGAGTCAAGTTATCCTTT
Organism: Centrapalus pauciflorus; assembly: GCA_020465985.1. Classification (NCBI taxonomy): domain Eukaryota; kingdom Viridiplantae; phylum Streptophyta; class Magnoliopsida; order Asterales; family Asteraceae; genus Centrapalus; species Centrapalus pauciflorus. Next base: position 175,405 of record JAANYP010000117.1, read on the forward strand.
GTGATCCCAACAGCTTTGAGATCATTTATAAGAGCAGTGAACCTGGTACAGGGTTCTGTGAGAAACTCCTTTGCTTTTGCAAAGAAGAGTTCATACTGTCTAACAAGGTTGTTAATCCTGTTATCCAGTGTGATAGTGGGACCATCATAGACGGTACACAAATTATCCCACATCTCCTTTGCAGTTTTCTGTTTCTCAACCTGTTTGAACACATCATCAGGAAGAGAAATGACCAGGTTATTCCTGGCTTTTGCATCAAGAGCAACAAGCCTTTTGTCTTCATCAGACCATTGAGCTTTGGCCTTCTCAAAGGTTCTAATCTCAGGGGCAGCTCCTTCAACAGCAGGAGTGATGGTAGTAACAGAAGTTGGCACATAGGGACCTTCCATTACTATCTCTGGCAGTTGTACATCCATATTCTCTAATTAGAGCATCATTATGCACTTCCAACCAGAGAAGTTTTGATGATTGAATTTGGGGGGTTTGGCCATAGAACCATTGTCATAGTAAGAGGATGAACTGGCAGCACTGTCGTCCATGGGAAAATAGGGAGAATGAGAGATCTAGAGTTAACACACACTCTATCTGCTCTGATACCAGTTGTAGGTCCCAAAAGGTTTCCCTAGTGAATTGTTCTAAGCTGTAGAGGGGGGGTGAATACATCAATTTAAAACTCAACACTCTTTTCTCAATGTTTGTGTATACTATTAATAAGTGTTAATTACAAACAAGCTTGACTGCGGAAAGGTTCAAGCTAAGATGACAGATACAACAGATGTTCACCTAATCTAAGACACACTCAGACTAGATACAATGAATACACTCACTTATATGAACTCAATGATTTTACAAGACACAGATGGACAGCTTGGACACATGTTATTGTTTCATTCAAGTAGACTTGCATGCATGGAAAAACACACTTCAATGCACGATCTGAATTTCTCACTCTTGGTTCTCTCACAATCCTTATAAGCTTCCTTTTATACTCTCACTGAGAATCTCAGTGAAGCTTCTTCATTGGACGATGATATAGTGGGATGTCTTTCCAAAAAGACAAAACAACTTTTCAGCACATTCTGATAAAGCAGACTTGTCTTCATGTGGCAGAATCTTTGTCTTTTCCTTTTTGTCTCTGTAGCATAAGGCTTTAACCAAAAGAGGAATGCCAACTTTGCATCTTTCTTCTTTTGTTAAGGCCATTTTGATATAAGAAATGGTTTGTCACCCATTTCAAATATCCTTTTGTCTTCATGTAACAGAACAGCGTAGGCAGGCTTTTGCAGTTTCTGTTTTCCAATTTTGTCTTCGACTTGTAAACTGATCTTGTAGTCCAAAACAATACATGAGGACTTGGAAACATATTCCATGAAGTGTTTGTAGTGTTCACAAAGAATAGGTTCTGTTCACAAAGAACAGGTTCTGTTCACAAAGAATAAGTCCTGTTCACAAAGAACAGACCACTTAGAATCTGTTCACAAAGAACAGACCACTTTCTCTAAATGTCCTAGACAATCCTCAAAAGTCTTATCAAATATGGAAAAGTCATCCATAAATATCTCAAGAGAACCATCCACCATATCTAAAAAGATAGCCATCATACAACGCTGGAATGTGGCGGATGCATTACATAGGCCGAACGGCATCCTTCAGTATGGAAAAGTGCCATATGGACGTGTAAATGTAGTTTTCTCTTGATCCTCTGGATGGATTGGAATTTGATTATAGCCGAAATAACCATCGAAGAAACAATAGAATTTTTGACCTGCTAACTTTTCCACAATTTGATCTATAAATGGTAGTGGGAAGTGATCCTTGGAAGTAGCAGACTTTAGTTCCTATAATCGATGCATACTCTCCATCCAGTTACAGGGCGGGTAGTTATCTTTCCTCCATCTTCAATGTCAATAACTGTGATCCCAGATTTCTTAGTCACAATTTAGGTTGGACTCACCCATTTGCTATCAGATATGGGGTAGATTATCCCAGCGTCCAACCATTTTAACACTTCTATCTTAACTACTTCCCTTAGATTAGGATTTAACCTCGTTTGTGCATCCCGTGTTGGTTTAGCTTCTGGATCAGTAATGATTCGGTGCATACACAAAGTAGGGCTAATTCTTTCAAGTCCGCTATAGTCCATCCTACTGTTTCTTTATATTTAACTGACACTTGCAGTAAGGCTTTTTATTGCGCTTCGGTCAGATCTGATGAAATTATGACAGGAATAGTGTCATTCTGACCTATAAAGCGTACTTTAAAAGAACAGGTAGCTCCTTCAATTCTAGAACAGGTGGTTGTTCAACTGAACGCTTTGCTGATTGAGGCAAATCGGTAGGTAACTTTTCAGTCTTATGAGTCCACGGAGGTTGCTTCGATTCCAGTGTGGATTCCATGACTACCTCTAATTCTTTACACTCATGAGAATTCATCTTAGCTATATCTGGCTCGGCGAATAATAACTAGGTAGTGTCTTTGGCGTTGATTAACGAACTATTGTGTTGGGCAAGTTCGTCCACCACATCGATTAGATAACACTCTGAATTAAGTGCAGCGACATTCGAAGCATTAAACACATTTAATGTCAGTTTACGATTACTGAAAGCAATATCCAAAGCTCCCGTTCTGCAATTAATTTGAGCATTTATAGTGGCCAACAACGGTCTGCCTAAAATAATACCCGGTTGATTGTCTACAAAAAAACTTTCTGTGTCTAGCACTAGGAAATCAACTGGATAGTAAAAGTCTACAACCTTTACTATAACATCCGATAGAATACCCATTGGGCACTTGGTTGACCGATCTGCCAGCTGTAAAATTATATCAGTCGTCTGTCACTGGCCTAGATCATGTTTGTCAAACAAGTTTCCAGGTATAATATTAACACTAGCTCCAAGATCAAGCAGTGCTTTCTTAATCTGCACATTGCCAATTGTCACTGGAATCAATGGTGATCCAGGATCTTTTAGCTTAGGAGGCAAAGAATTAGAGACTTTGGTTAAATTGATCTGCTTAGGAAGCAAGACCTTGAACTTTCTCTTCTGTGTGCAGAGATCTTTTAAGAATTTGGCATAAGAGGGAACTTGCTGAATAGCCTTGATCAAAGGAATATTGATCTTAACTTGATTAAACAAATCCCACAAATCCTCTAGTTGTGGGCCTCTTTTGCCATGGGGAAAGATTTAGGATTTTCTAAAGCAGCAGGGTAAGGAGGATGAGCTGTAGTATCCTGATCCTTAACCATTTCCCCATCTTCGGGAGTTGGAATTCCGGCCTTAATCGGCTCCTTGAAAGTAATTCTTTGGATCCTCCTTTTTCTCATACACGACCTCAGTGTCGGTATCCTCTTCTGCCTCTTGCTCTTTGGGCATCTCAATCTTGTAATCTACTTTTCTACCACTTCTCAGGGTAGTTACCTTGGATACTTCATTCACCTCATTTACTTCGTGTTTCTTTTCTTTACCATGAGCATGCGAAGGGTTGGGGACGGTATTGCTCGGAAGCTTTTACTCTTCTCGTCTCGTGAGCGATTAAGCTATCTGACCCAACTGGCGGCTTAGAAGCTCCATGGTCTTAGTGCTGATAGTTGGCTACTGCTTCATAAATTCTGCGAACTCCGAGAATTGCGAGAAAGTCATGTTCATTTCCATTTTGAAATGAGGTTGATCACGTTGGTTTGACTTATAGTATCGTTCATCATTAGCAGCAGAGGTAGAACCATATTGATAGTCTTTTCATGGTGGTTCATACCTAGGTTTAGATTGATGATCGGTAGGCTGATCCTTCTTCCATCAGAAGTTAGGATGATTCTCCATCCCAGATTATAGGTTTCCGAAAATGGATTATCCCTCTCCCGATGAGCTCTAAAACCATAGACTTCGTTAGCAAATTCCTCAGTGGATTGCACTTGAGGATAGATTACATAGGTTCATAAGTTGTGAGTATTGCCCTATAAAGACTCGCTACGGCTCCGATGGGACATGCTTCGGAATGATGAGATGGATCACCGCACAACTGATACATTTAGGTTTGAATTAAGACCCCTCATCAGTTGATCCATTTTCCAACTTAACTCTGAAATTTCACTCTTAACCTCTCGTTTTCAGGCATTATCTATGCCCATCTCTTGAACTCCTATGCTGTTCTCAGAACCAGCTTAAACCTTGAGACCCTTACCGAGTTGATTAAATAACTCCCAAGCCTCATTGTCTTCTTTTCCTAAAAACGTGCCTCCGATGGCAACAATGATCATGTTGCGACTCTCTTGACTCACACCATCATAGAATGTTTTGATAAGCATCCATTTTGGAACTTCATGATGTGGATAAGCTCTCAGCAATTCATTCATACGATCAAATGCTTTGTAGAATTGTTCACCAGGATTTTGATTAAACCCGGTAATTTCCTTTCTTTTCTCAGTGGATTTACTAATGGGATAATATTCATTGAGAAATTTGCGCTTCATTTGATCCCATGTCGTGATGCCATTGGTGGGTAGCAAAACAAACCAATTCTTAGCTTTCTCTTTTAGAGAGAAAGGGAATAGTCGAAGTTTTAAACCGCCAGTGGTTATACCTCGAACATGATTAGCTTTACAAATAGCCGTAAACTCAGCTAAATGCTCATAAGGTTCCTCACTTTGCATCCCTCGGAAAATAGGAAGAATTTGGAATAATTGAGGACGAACTTCGGGTTCGTTCTCATTTTTATGGTAACGAATAGGAGAAGGGTCGGACACATCACCAGCACGGTAATGTGACTCAACCGTTCTTCTCGCATGTTCACCTATCCTATCAACTATGCGCTCTGGTTATTCTCGCTCGTGATTTCTTGGCGAAATCGAACGACTTTCTAAAGTGGGAATCTTTTCCTCTTGATCGTTGTCGTCCTCCACTTGCCTCTGCTGATCGCTTGAATTCTCTGTGATTACTCTTTGTTGATTTTGTATCCTAATAGTCTTTCGGTGAGATTTAGCTACTTTTTCGATTTTGAGTTCGAATTGTAGCGGCATTCCTCTGGCCGGTCGACGTGTAAGCATAAACTATTATAAACTTAAATTAAATTACTTAATTAAACTAATTATATTTTTAGTGGTAAAGTAGGGAACTACAATTACCTTTTTGAAAATTTTAATTTTTTATGTGATTTTTAATTATAATAATTAAAGACTAAAAATAATTAAACTAAAGTAATTTGAACTTAAACTAAGGCCAAAACTAACTTCTCGCCCTAACTAACGTTACCACTCCCCGGCAACGGTGCCAAAATCTGACGAGCCGTCGTTGTGGCCCGTAGAAATAATCTTAAATCTAACTATTAGCATAGAGAAGTAAGGGTCGAATCCACAGGGAGCGCGTATGTGAATTACGGTTAAATTGCTAGTTTCTTTAGTTTATTAAAATCGATTAAATTGTGAAATGAGTGATTTGTTTGGAATATGGATTACGAGTAAATTATAACTAAAACAACGGCGCGCAACTAACAATTAATTAACAAGTCAAATTAAAGATAACCATTTACGAAATCACTACGGCATAAGTTATTACCCACTTGAATTTCATGCAACGATCACATAGACATAATCAATTGCCTAGTCAAATTAATCGTAAATACTTTAACCAATAAATATCGGCATAGCGCATGCAACATTCATTACTTGTTTTAATCCCTAAACTAATGGACTCGGCACAAATAATAAAATCACTATGAACTATCTTGCTTTTACCAATCAAACCATTTACTCATAATAATAACCGAATGTATATCATTTGCATTACGTAAAGTATTCAAAAAACAAAAAATACATCAATACATAAAATGATATTCAAGAAAGTATGACTTAACCGTAGATCCTTCGCAAACGACTATGGTGGTTTAGCTCTCATTGTATGCTCTTCATCGGGAATGATTATGGGAATCATTGCAGGATTGAACGATTGCGCTCCACCCTTTTCGTATTCGGCTCGTGAATCAATTCCAGCAGGGCTTCGCCAATATTTTTAATACTTTCCGGACCTCCCAAATCGGCTGCCATCGACCTCTATTTATAGAGGGAGTGAAATTTAGGGTTTTGCGATCAAAAACGCGTTTGCAGGGATTTCACGCGTAGGCCTGTGCCGTGCCCTGTGCTGGAGGTACGGCCTGGGCTACGCTGGTCAGCGCTGGAAGTGCTCTTCAACTCCAAATAGTTCTGTTCATGCTGAATTTCTCGAGTTGCTTCCATTTGACTTCTTGACCCTGAAACATAATTTAGGAGTAAAAGTATGGTAGTTACGAAGCATATGTGCATAAAATGAGCCTAAAACGATACTGAAAATGCATAAAATTATAGTCCTATCAATGGGGCGGAGATAATATGTAAGAAACGAATAATTCAGATTACAACACCAGATAGTTGCATAGTGCGTGTATATGTAGAACACAACAAAGGTGTCTTATGTTTGATCACCATAGCTAAAGCACGTAAATTAGTTGCTAAGGGATAGCTGTCTTATCTGGCATACGCAATAGATGACAAATCTGAAAAGTCTATATTAGGTCAGGTCCCAGTCAATTCTGAAATCCCGGACGTGTTTCCAGAGGACCTATTGGGATTGCCACCAGATCGTCAGGTGGAATTCCGTATTGATTTAGTTCCTGGAGCTCCCATTACTAAAGCTCCATATCTCCTTGATGTTGCAGAGATGCAGGAGATGATGAAGCTATTAAAGGAGCTTCTCGACAAAGGCTTCATTCGACCTAACTCTTCTCCATGAGGTGCTCCTGTTCTTTTTGTGAAAAAGAAAGACGGGACGCTCCGCATGTGCATTGAGTATCATGAGCTTAACAAAGTCATGATAAAGAACAAATATCCTTTACCGGCGTAGATCATCTTTTTTATCAACTTCAATGCGCAAGTTATTTTTCCAAGATTGATTTGTGTTTTGGCTATCATCAACTGAAGGTCAGAGATAAGGATATGCACAAAACAGGCTTTCGCACGCGCTACGGCTATTATGAATTTCTTGTGATGTCCGTTCGGCTTGACTAACCCCCCGACCGCATTCATGGACCTGATGAACCGTGTATGTTGGCCCATGATCGACAAATCGGTCATCGTCTTTATTGACGACATTCTTATTTACTCAAAGACCAAAGCAGAGCACGCCTTTCACCTTAGGGAGCTGGTAGAGTTACTCCGCAAGGAGAGACTCTATACAAAGTTCTCCAAATACGAATTCTGGTTGAGACAGGCGTGCATAAGATTTTGCCTTGTGCATCCCATTGCCTTATTTAAAAGCGAGCTCGATTTTTCAAAATTTCCATCTTTTAGATTTAACTCCTCGGCCACATAATATCCGGTGAAGGGATTTTAGTGGACCCTGCCAAGGTTGAGAAGCTTCCTTGGCTAAGCTGGCTATTATCAAAGATTTATCAAGGATTTTTCCAAAATTATTGTTCCCCTAACCACACTGACTAAAAAAAATGCTCCCTTCGTCTAGGATGAGCCACAACATAGCTTTTGAGTGGTTAAAGAAACTACTTAGTGAAGCACCTATCTTAACCCTTCCCGAAGGCAACAATGACTTTTTGTATATAGTGATGCCTCGGGTTAGGATTGGGATGTGAACTAATGCAAAGGGGCAAAGTCATTGCCTATGCATCACAACAACTTAAGCAACACGAAAAGGATTACTCGACACATGATCTAGTGTTGTTACCTTTACTCTCAAGCTATGGCGACATTATTTGTATGGGACAAGATGTCAACCGTACACAGATCATAAGAGTTTGAAATAAATTTTTAGCCAGAAGGATTAGAACATGAGGCAGAGTCGATCCATGGAATTCATTAAAGATTACGATTGCAAAATTCTGTATCACCTAGGCAGGGCTAACATGGTTGCCGATGCACTCAGTCGCAAGAGTTATACTGAGAAGTGTATGTATGCCCTGACTCATGTGACGTTTAATTCAACTCTTATCGGCGAGATTTTGTATGCATGGACTGCGGCCTTGAGATAAGAGAATATGAAGGGGCAGTTCGAGTACCAAGAGATAAACCCAAGGGGACTAAGATTTTTTTAAGAACTGAATATGGGTACCAAAGTTTGGTAGAGTAAGGGAAAAGATTTGAGGGATGCACACAATTCAAACTTCTCTGTTCATACTGTCAGTACCAAGATGTATTGTGACCTAAAGCGAGAATACTGGTGGCTAGGAATGAAAAAGGATATTGGGCACTTGGTAGAAGAATGTAGATAGTGCAGAATGGTCAAGGTCAGAACACCATTTCCCTATGGCAGTCTGCTACCATTTCCAATTCCTGAATCGAAGTGGGATCACATAACCATAGATTTTATAATGAAGCTGCCGAAGACGCGCCGACAACATGACTCTATATGGTTCATAGTTGATCGACTTACGAAAATTGTGCACTTTTTACCAATTCATGAAAAATACCCACTTGATCGACTTGCAAGTTATACATCAACGAGATTTTATCCCGCCATGGAGAGCCAAAGTCTATTGTATCGTATCGCGACAGCCGGTTCACATCAAATTTTTGGTCGGCATTACAAGAGGGCCTTAGATCAAGAAATCAGATGAGTCCAACCTATCAACCCTCCATCGATGGGCAAAATGAGCAAACTATTCTAAACCTTGAAGACATGTTGCGGGCATGTGTGTTAGAAATGGAAGGAAATTGGAACGATTATCTGCTGTTAGCTGAATTGTCTTACGATAACAGCTAACACTCATCAATCAAGATGCTGCTGTTCGAGGCGCTCTACGGACGAAAATATCATAGACCCACATTCTGGCGAGAAACGGGAGAAACTCCAATAAATGGGCCAACAATTCTTCAGGAGACAACAGACATTTCCAACTGCTGCGACAAAATATGGCTACAGCGCAAAGCCGACAGAAGAGTTATCATGATAAGAAGCATAGGTCGATTGAGCTGCGGTAAGAAAAATAGGTGTATCTAATGGTGTCACCAATGAAGGGGGTCACTCAATTTATTAAATGAGGAAACATAGCACCGCGTTTCATTGGTCCCTTCAAAATCATCAGCAAAGTAGGAAACCAATCCTATCAGTTAGCACTACCGAATGAGATGACTGGAATACACCCTGTATTTCTTGTAGCCAACTTAAGAAAAAGCTTGAGTGCAGAATGAGACCCCGAAGCAAGTTATCTGGACCTGAAGATAAATGATAAGTTGTGTTACGATGAACATGAATGTATTTTGGATACCCAAGTGAGGGAGCTAAGAAACAACAAAATTAAGGTGATGTTAGTGCAATGGAGACACCAACATGGTCCTACCAAGACTTGGGAATCAAAGCAAGAAATGGAAAAGAAATATCCATGATTGTTCAATGCTGCTTGACTTCGATGACGAAGTATGAGCACGGTGGAGCCCATACTGTAACACCGAAATTTTTAATCTATGTAATTTAGTGTAAGAAATGTATATTAAGAATCATTTTAACGAAAATTAATATGGATATTATAGCTTTTGTAAAGTATTGTTGATGATACTTATATATTAATGAACAATATTTAAATTTCGAAAGTTGAGGGGTGAAAGTGCAAATGTCTCAAAAAGTGAGATGATAAGGTGGAGAGATGTGCAAAAATCTACACACTTATCAACAACCCACACACTCTTTTTCTTCACTCCCTCACTCTCGGCGCTCTCTCTCCCTCTCTCACTGAATACTGAGAAAATTTGGCAAAGAATCATTGTAAGGAGCTGATTACGGATCTGCAAACATTTCGAGGTAAGATTTAGTACTTTGTCGATTTTTAGCCATGAAAAGCCACGGTTTCAAAGAAACCGATTCTTGAATTTTAGGATAAACTTATGGTTGCATGTTGTATATTTTAGGTGTAATGTGTTAACGAAATCAAAACAAAGCTATAGCAACTGATTTTAGTGTTTAATTCCAACTAGAAGTTGTGAAATCTGAATTTTTGGGAATTATTGTGCTTTCAGGTTTTATAAAGAAAAATGGCCATTTTTGGGATTTGAATATATGTTTTGAATGTTTTAAGTGTTAAATATTGCACATAAATTATATAATCTGCTAACTAACTAATCTATTAGCTTACCCTCATGGATTTATGTTTTTCAGGCAAAGCGAAAGACTCGGTTGGACCATTCTTTTAGGTTTCAAAGCATTTTAAGAGGATTTAGCTCACCACTTCGTAGTGGTATTTATATTTTATTTTGGTGTATGGTTGGGTAGGCATTTTTATTTCAATTTGGATGTAATAGACCCTGTATCGAAATTTCTTACATGAATTTATATTTGTAGTATGTTAAATTTAATTACATAATTGTTGGTTATGTTAAGCATGAGGTTTAATTAGCATGATTTTGGGAATTACAAGTAAATTATTAGCAGGATGTCACACGATACACTTTGGAAATGATCAATTCTGTCTGATCAGATGTTATGAAAACTTGATGTATGATAAAATCAAGATCACGAAGGTGTTTTGTGTTGATAGTCTAGCACATAATCAATTCAGTATTGGTCAGCTGTGTGATAAGGGATTGGAAGTTAATTTCAAAGCAAATCGTTGTAGCATTCGATCAGGAGAAGGAAAGTAGATCTTAGCTAGAGCTAGAAAGTCTAATCTTAACTTAATTGATCTTGCTAATTTGAATGTGCAAAAGGATGTGTGCTTAATGTCATAGGAATTTGCCAAAGAATCCTGGTTGTGACACCGTCGTCTATCTCACTTAAACTTTAAGGATCTTAATAATCCAAAAAAGAGGTATAATCAAGGGATTACATACTTTGAAGTTTCAAAAAGATAAGCTATGTGCAACATGTAAGAAATGGAAGATGGTTAAAGCTTCACAGAAGTCAAAAGTGAAACAGTCTTCAACTAAACCTTTGGAGCTGCTATACATGGATTTATGCGGTCCTATGTTTGGTCAAAGAGTTAATGCAAGAAGTATGTCTTAGTGATTGTCGGTGATTACTCAAGATATACATGAGTTTTCTTTTTTGCGGACAAAAGCTGAAGCTACAAAGACAATCATTAACTTTTTGAGGAAAATTCAAGTCAAGTTGCAGTTAATAGTCGAGTAATAGTACTGAGTTCAAGAACAAGTCTCTGGAATTGATTACTAACCCATTCAGAATAACTCATCAATTTTCGGCTGCTCGTACGCCTCAACAAAATGGTGATGTTGAAAGATGTAATTGCACACTTGTGAAATCGACAAGATTGACGTACTCAAATTACCGTTATTCATTTGGGATGAAGATGTAGCTACTTCATGTTTCACTCAAAAGCGCTCGATGGTAAATAAACATTTTGGAATAACTCCATATGAGTTGATAAACAAACGACTTCCTAAGAGTCGGTTGCTTTAAGAGTCTACAATAAGAAAAAATCAGTTAGAAAGATAATGAAGGAATATTCATTGGTTATTCAAATGAGTCGATTGCTTTAAGAGTCTACAATAAGCGAACGAAGATGGTGAATGATAGCATTAATTTCAAATTTGATGAAGGTGTCGTGATGGCTTCTGGACAAGTCAATTTAGAAGCCGATCTTTAATAGAAGACTTCAAAGAAGTGTTCAGCTGAACAAAATGCTAATCTTCATCTGATACAAATGATAGTAATACTCTGGTTGAAAATTTCTATGATGATTATTTTCGAAAGCCATATACTAATTCCGTTGATATTGCGTCAAACAGGAATGTTGAGGATCCTATGATTTTATTAACTCACCACCCAAAACTTGTCATGTTTCCCAATATCTTCTTCTGTAATGTTTCTTCGAGCTCAACCGTTCAAATATTTCTGAAATTTGTTCGCGTTATAGGTAAATTTCTTTTAGTTTTGGTTCATTATTGTGTATTTGTGTTGTGTCGTATGCATATCTGTCGAAATTCTTGTCTTTGTTTCGAAGTTCATCAAGAAACCTAAAGGTTTGAATTTTCGTGTGTAACTTTGTGTGTTTCTATGTTAAAATTGGATGACTATTCATGTTTAGGTCTATAATTCATTCATAGGTTTTCTTTTTTAGGTTCTAAATGTGACTAATTATGCTTTAATTTTTGAATTATTTTGATTTTAAGTTCGAAGTGGTTTTTTGAATGTAAATGCATGTTCTTGGTACTTTCTAGTTTTTTTTAGAAAATGTTCAGTAAAGACAAAGAGTTTAGAATGTGTTTTTACATTTAGGAGTATTAATTTTGTTTTCATATTCAATAACTGTGTGTTTTCAGATGATAAAGTGTGTCTGTAAGTGTTGGTTATTTTCTATGTTTGAATTTCGAATGATGTATGCCTCGAAATTTAGTTAATTGTCATCGAGATTCAAGCCTTATATTTCAAGATTCTAGACTTTAGCCGTCAAGTAATAGGCTTAAGTGCTCGAAATTCAGGCTATATATTTTGAAATTTAAGACTAAGCCTTCGAGATTCAGGCTTTATTCTTCGAGAGTCAAGCCATGTCCTTCAAGATTCAAGAAATGTACTTTGAAATTCAATCATTACACTTCGAGATTTACTCAATATATTTCAAATTCAATCCATACACTTTGAGATTCACTCCGTATACTTCAAGATTCACTCCATATACTTTGAGATTCCATCCATACACTTTGAGATTCACTCAATACACTTCGAGATTCATACAATACACTTCGAGGTTTATACTTAATGATTCAAAATTTTTTCAGCATTCATCAAAATTCAAGCTTAATGCTTCGAGATTTAGTCTTCATACTTCGAAATTTAGATTTCAAAATTTTCTAAGTGTTGGGATTTTATTTTTCAAAGAAAATTATAATTTATCAAGTTTTTCTCATATGTATTTTATTAACATTGGTCTCTTAACTACTAACTTTTGAGTCTTAATGGTAATATTTGATATTACTATTTAGAATCACGATTTTGTAAATAATGAGATACAGATATTTCTAACTTCTTGTGAATTGATATTTTTATTTATCTGTTCAATTACCTTGTTTACTCATAGTATACCAACATGTTTGATGATTTTATAGCTAAACAATGGCTTCATCCCATACACACCATACATCTACTCACCCATCACACACACATAATTTTGAATCGTATGATTCCCAATCTTTTAGAAACCCACTCTTTAGTCCAAACCAGTATGGTCAGCTTCCATTGTTGGTCCTTCTACAAAAAAACACCAGTGCCTGAGAATCAGTTGGTGAAACCTAAAATTCTGCTATTATCTGATAATAACCAACGACTAGATTCCTCAGTTATAAAAGTAAACCATCCTGTTATAGTATAAATCCTTAAAGATCACCCTTTAGGATATCTCATACAATATATGTCAAATATCCCACTCACCTACCTTCACCAATTCTGACACACTGTAAAGTTTATTCATGATGTTGGTGATCATCATTTTAAGGGCATCATCAATCAATTCCAATGCAAGATTACACTGGCGAGGCTGAGGTATAATTTGTTCTTACCAAAGAAGATAGATAGGGAAATCTTTCCTGATCTAGGAGACTATGAAGAATTTGCCTCTGAGGAACAAATCTGCAAAGATATCATTAGGTTGGGATATTGTTTGGCACAAAAAGACCTCAATCAAACCTATTCTATATCTTAGGGGGAGATCATTGATCGAACCTGTTTGATACACTTAGGGGAGATTGTTAGGATATTTAATGCCTTGATCAAACCTTGTGATAATTTTCAATACTAAGGCTAAGTCTGTTTTACACTGTAACAAAAGTTGTAACCTGACTGTATGTCAAAACTATCCTTATCTGTTGAACAGATGTGACAGTTTATGTCTAAACTATTCATGTCTATTGGACAGGTTTGACGTAGTTAAGTGGTTTGTTATTTTTTAATAGAGACTATTCTTTGTGAACATGATTAACAGGTATTGGAATGTGTTTCCAAGTAATCATGTAAACTTTAGAACATTGTTATCAACCTGAAAGTTCAAGACAAAGTGGAAAAGCAAAACTGATGCAACTTCACCAAAGTTATTCTATTACATGAAGACAAATGAGATATTCGAAAAGGGTGACATGCCTTTTGTTATATCAAAATGGTTTTATAATAAGCTTGAAAGGTATAAGTTTACTTGCTTCTTTGGGATAAAGCTGGAACAATAGAAGACAAAGGAACAAGACAAAGACTCTACGATAAGAAGACAAAAATGACTTCTGTCAATTTTGTCTTGTTTCAGAAAAGTAAGTTTGTCTCCTTATGAGACAGTCTCGCCTTCTCTACAACCAATGAAGAAGCTTCACAAGAATCCTCTATGGGACTATAAAAGGGATGCTTCCAAGGAGAGAGAGAAAATGTGAGACTAAATGCTAAAAGAGTTCATCAATCCATGCATGCACAATCTGACTTCAACTTGAGTAAGAAAGCTGAGTATGTCTAAGTTGGTCTTAGTGAACTTGTCCTCTAACTTGTTTAGTATTCCCAAAGCTGTTCAGTGAAGTATTGTAACCATACATTGAGTGTGTAAATAGTGAGTGAGTCTTAGTGAGTCATTTCATTGTTACTAGTTTGAGTGTGTCCTAGACTTGTTTACATAAAGATACAAACATTGAAAAATTTTTGCGTGATTTTGTTTAAACTGTATTCACCCTCCATCTATAGTTACTCTTGAGATACTTGGGATAATCTTTTCAGACCTACAAATATTCAAGACCTTTACCAAAACTATCTTTATTTCATCGTAATGGGTAGAACTGATAATGGTATACATTATTTTGTATCATAAACAGATGTATGACCTAGAAACACATTGGCATAAACAAAGGAAGTGTACATTCCCTAAGGATATTTCATGGTGTTGCTTTCTACAAAAACTATGACTATGCACAATGTATTGCGAGGATTTGAAAGTGGTTGTACTTGCTAAAGCTAGAAAATTTGTTCCACATCAAATATTCATTCAAATTTTGATAAAAGGTATTCTGAAAGTGAATGATAAAATGTCGAAGCGATCAAATTCTTAAAAGTGCCCTGATCATGTAATGTTGAGCTTATACAACAAGCGTGATGATCATAATTCTGACATTTTTCCTATCTCTAAATTTTTATCGAAGTTTACAGATCGTGAAGTTGAGAGTGTGAGGTTGTATAGGATAGATCATGCTCTAGTCGAACCTCAGGAGCTAAGAAATCCTACCCAAGGTGCCACCCTGAGCATTAGTGTAGGAGTTTAACAACAAGGAGTTGCTGAACAGGGTCAAGAGACGAGGGAAAAGAGACGAGGGAAAATGTTGAAAGGGGTTCTTGTGAAGGAGAATGAGAAGGATATGAAAACTCTTACGCTAGAATTTCTGTTTTTATAGGAGGTGGAGGAGATGATGACACTGATGATGATACTGCTTGTGGAACTACTGATATTCCACCAGTAAGGAGAAGTAGAGTGAGGAGTGTTGAGGGTGGGTTTGAAAATATCAAGATGGAGAGTATGCAATCAGCCACAGACAGTGTGGTAACCACATCTACTGTTAGTTCTCATATGAGAATTAGCATTGAAGAAGCCACCAACATCCCTGTGGTGCAAGCATATACCCCACACAACCTCTCAAGTCCTTC
Source organism: Centrapalus pauciflorus (assembly GCA_020465985.1). Lineage (NCBI taxonomy): Eukaryota > Viridiplantae > Streptophyta > Magnoliopsida > Asterales > Asteraceae > Centrapalus > Centrapalus pauciflorus. The sequence goes on from JAANYP010000117.1 coordinate 190,989, forward strand.
CCAACAAGGACTTATTTCAATTTCTCATGGGGATATAACACATGATCTATCCATGGTTCATTTGGATCCAATTTATGATAAACTCAATACATAGCTTCCCCAGTGTACAATTTTCAGTTTTGCATAAGTATTAGAGCCCCATAGGAAACTTGAGTCAGTCACTCATGTGACTAGTACGGATTTACTTCGTGTACCCGTCGGAACATCCATAGTGTGAACATATGTTGTTCTTTCATGGGGATTAGTTGAAAGTCCGACTAGAGATACATCACTGCCACCTCTAAGAGTGGACCACACAGATGAACTATTTATTAGTTCAACTGTTATGACAACTTATATTTTACATGAACCAAATACTTCTATTGCATTACTCAAGTTTATTACAAAATCAAATTTAGAAAAAGCTTTGAGTTCTGTTACTGGAAACATGGGAAGGAGATTGATGATTTGTTTGAACAGATGATGAGCTCAGAGGTTGATGAAAGGGAAATCTATGGAGACACAATAATATGAGTCTAATGATTTTGTTGAATTGAAACAGTACTATGAAGACCAATTTACTAGTGTGTATGTAAAGATGTCGAGCTTAGAGGCTAGTGTTGTTAGTGTGTTAGGGATGTTATCAGAAATATTTGCTAAGTTAGAGGAGACGTGTAAAGCTCAAGTGATATCGCTGGTTTTATACATGTTTTATCGGGCCATACGTCGTGTTTTATGCGTCAAATTAGTTGGTTTTCATCTTTAATTCGAGCATATAGGGTTTCATCGTCACTCTAGGTTTTTATTCAAGCATACAAAAGGAATGAAACGAAACTGAAGCCCACTCGGCGAGTCGTCATCCCACTCAGCGAGTGGACCATATTCCAGAATGTCAAATTCCAAGACCACTCGGAAAGTCTTTCCCCTACTCGGCGAATGGACCATATTCCAAAATGTCACTTTCCTCGTCTAATCAGAGAGTCACACACCTAATCGGCAAGTGGACCGTATTCCAGAACCTGAGTTTTAAGTCCCACTCGGCGAGTAAGGTTTCCACTCGGTAAGTCAATCTGAAGACTGTATTTCCTGAAGCAAGACATAGCCAATCGTGGGCTGACAACACATCCACTCGACGAGTTAACCTTTATGACTCGGCGAGTGGTGTCTTCTGGAGCGCACCAATCCACATCCACTCGGTGAGTGATGTCCAGGTTATAAAAGAAATTTTCCTGCTCATTTATGGGGGAGACAAAATTTATTACAAAAACACACACATTCTCTGATTTCTTGAGGAGAAAGGAAGCTAAAGAAGGAAACAATCTTGAAGGTTTAACATTAGGGATTACATCATCATCAACAACAACATCATTAGGGGAGTTTTTGTTGCATTTTACTTAAGCGTAATGTGTAGGATGACTTCTTGTATAGAGATGGTGTTTTTCTCCATGATTATGGAGTAGTTTTATTATGGAATCATATGGGTTAACAAAACCTAAAATTGGATGATTCATATTTTTGGATGATTGGATGATATGTTATAGTTTACTTATTTTGAATGAAAATCTTGTTGTTATGTTTATGGCTCTTTAAACTTACTACGAATGCTTTATTATTTCCATAATGAGAGTTTGAAATATTCGGTATTTGTTTTTGATGAACTGGGTAATTTAGTTTGTTGAATCTTTTTACTAGAGATGGTGAAAAAGTGAGTATAAATGGTGTTTTCTTAATAACTTGAGGTGGTTTATTTTCTTAATAACTTATTAACTCAAGTCGTGAGTTGTGGGATTATTGTGCTATTACGAGAGATCCATATAGCTTAATAGTCATTGCTTGCATTGCTAATTAATATTGCATTTATGCATAAGAAATTTAAGCGAATACGGTAATAATTATCTAAATGAAATGAGAGTAATCACTACATAAAGATTTGAGTGATTGTTACTTTTAAATCATTGTAACATGTTATCCAATCTGTGCTTTCCAGTGACCGTTTAATGTTTAGGAGAAGTAACCCCATCTGATTACATGTTTCTCATTGTTTGAGTTCAAGATTTCCAATCTTTCTTTTTTACGTTTGTGTGTGGTGTTGTTTTAAATCGTTGTTGAAAATTATTTCCTATACAATTCAGTGTAATTTTAATTGCAACTAATTGTTAATCGATGACCTTGTATCATCATTCCCCCAATTGTCTCTATTCTCAATACCCGAACTTATCTAAAACTAATGGTAAACGATAGGTAATACTAGCCTTGTTAACCACTAGTTTAGCTTATCTATTTCCATTTTTATAATTAAAACCAAGGTGTGCCAGCGGAACATCAAGTTTTTGGCGTAGTTGCTAGGGACAAACGGTGATATTGAGAACTGTTGAATGTTTCTAGATTAGTGATCATTTCGGGGATTCATCTCAAAAGTTAGTTTCATTGTTCTTATCTTATTGCATTATAATTCTTGTTCTAGATCACACGTTCATTTTTCTTTGCTCTTGTAGGTGTTTATGAACCGAAATCTTCTCTCGGATTTAACGAACCATTAACTGGTCCGGAGAAGTTGATTCAGAGGAAAACAAGCAAAAAGAAGGCAAAATAGTGATTGAACAAGAATCTCCATCAACACCACTTGACGTTTCTTTAATAATATTATAAAAATCTTGAGGCTTCGGAACCCAAAACCGAACCAAAAGTTGAAGCTAGAATGGCGGTGGAGGATACACATACAATGAGGGAGCGATTAAAAGCGACTAATACATGGTCAGGGTCGGCAATCATGCCATTAATGCAGCGCATGATGAGATCAAGACTCATTACCTGCAAAATCTGAATCAAATGTGTTTGTTCGAAGACATTGACACCGAGGATCCCAATGCACACCTCACAAGGTTTTTGAATGTTTATGATATGATCAACATTTGGTATATGCATGAAGAGCCCTTTATCTTAGGCTATTTCCATATACATTGAGGGAGTTGCTCAAACATCGTTTGAGTCACTCACTCCATAATCCTTCATGACATAGGAGGAACTTGTATACTGGTTCCTCATGAGGTACTTCTCTCCATCTAAAACTACTTGTTTAAAACATGACATCAGTGATTTTTGCCAGGAAAGCGATGAGTCGTTATATGAAGCTTGGGAGCACTATAAGGGTCTTCAACGAAGATGTCTACATCATGGAATGGACATATACAACCAAGTGTATACATTCTACATGGGGTTGATGGTATCAACGCGGAAGTACCCCTAAATGCCGGAGGTTGTGTTATGGATAACAAACCCGCCGATGCTTACAAAGCAATCGAGATTGCCACTACAAACACTCATGAGTAGCATTCTTCTTGACATAGATCTCAAGGTGGTTCCTTAAGAAAAGGAGATGAAGTGAGCTTGTTAAAAGAAGAAATTGCAAAGATGGGCAAGCAAATTGTCCAACTTCAAAACCCGAAAGCCGTAATTGATGTTTGCCAACTTTTGGGATGGTCCACATACCGCAACTGATTGTCCGAAAAGTTCAAAATTCTCACGAGACAATCCACCATCAAATCAATTCAAGGGTTTGTCAATTGTGCGGGGGTCCTCACACCACAAGAGAATGTGGAAACGAAGAGGTGGACGAGACATTTGAGAGGATGTCTTATATTCCATTGGTGACCAGTATGATAATCCGAGAAGTAAGCTAGCTTTCCAACTATCACCCCAACAATACTATCATCTCAATGTTGACAATCGGAACCATCCAAATTTCCAATAGCGTCAACCAAATGACCAAGCACCCGTGGTGCCACCGGGATTCGAGGATGCTAGTTCTTCTAACCCCAACCAAAGAAACACCTCTTATCAACCACGTCATCCAAACACCGCCAAATACAATTCCCACCAATCTAACCATACAGCTAAACACATCACAACAGCAACACTAAGCCACAAATACCATCACCCCATCAACCCAAGTCAAACCCACCCTTGGGGACATAGTGAGAGGTTAACAAGACTCAATTCAAAATCTAACAAGACTCAATTCAAAATCTTGAAAATCAAATGGGACAACTTACACAGTTGCTTCTTGATAGGGATAAGGGTACATTGCCTTTCAACATAGAAGTTAATACAAAGGAGCATGTCAAGGAACTCAACTTGAGGAGTGGTAAAATTCTCAACCCTATTTCTAGTCCGGTTTTAAATGATGTTGTGGTTGATGATCCTTAGGTTGAACAAGATAAGGAGACTACAAAGGATGAGGCACAAACCTCAAGCTCACAAAGTACCGTGCAAGTCTCGCCCCCTTCCGCGAAATAAGTCCCGATCGCCTAGCCGAAAGCACATTTGAGTCGATTAATACGGGAAAAGGATGAGGCCCAATTCCAAAAATTCCTAGAGATTTCTAAATAATTGCATATTAATCTACCTTTTATTGATGTTATCTCACAAGTGCCTACTTATGCTTGGTTTCTTAAGGATGTCATCAATAATAAGAGGAAGATTAAAGGAATTTCGGCTGTGGTGATGAATGAAAAATGCTCGGTGATGCTACAAAAAAAACTGCCTCAAAAGCTAATGGATCCGGGAAGTTTTACTACCCCTTGTCACATTGGTAGTTTAGTTATCACCAACGCACTTGCGGATCTCGAGGCAAGCATAAATTTGATGCCCACTTCCTTATATGAAAATTGCATTTAGAAGATCCACAACCAACCAAAATGACCATTCAATTAGTCAATCGTTCGATCAAGTATCCTAGGGGAGTAAAAAAAATGTTCTTCTGAAAGTTGATAAATTTGTGTTCCTCGCGGATTTTGTAATCCTACATATGGTGGAGGATAGTCGTGTATCACTTATCTTAGGGTGTCCTTTCTTGGCCACTTCATGTGCTATCATTGATATTTTTGGTAAAAAGCTCACGTCAAAAGTTGGTAATGAGTCAACCACATTTTCAATTGATAAAGCAATGCCACATGCATCATTAACTAACGATACTTGTTACCACATGCATGCATTTGAGGAAGGTTATGATTTTAACTTTTCATCACTTTTTTCATACAATTATGAGGACATCTACTCAACAGATGAAGGTGGAGACGTTCTTAAATATGAACAAATGTTGGAAGAGTTGACACCATTGTCAACCATGAATCCACCCTCGTTTCCTTTGGATGTTGAGTCTATCTCTCATGATCATAATTCTTATCAGGTCAAGTCCTCACTTGAAGACCCCAACTATGGAGCTCAAAGAGCTCCAAGTCATCTCGATTATGCATTTCTTCATGAGGAGTCGAAGTTGTCGGTCACCATTTCTTGAAGTCTTCTGGGAGACCAAAAGGATAGACTCCTCACCTCTCTTTGAGCCCACGAAGGTGCAATTGCATAGAAAATTAGTGACATCAAGGGTATTCGTCCTTCGTTTTGCACTCATAAATTTTTCATGGAAGAGGACTACAAAACTGTTGTCCAAAGACGACGTCGTTTGAACCCAAATATGCTGGAGGTGGTCAAGAAAGAGGTCATAAAACTTATCGATTTGGGTTTGAGATATCCGATTTCGGATAGCCCGTGGGTAAGTCCGGTTCAAGTTGTGCCAAAAAAGGTGGCATAACTATCGTTCGCAATGAAAACAACAAGATCATTCCAACAAGGACGATAATGGGTTGGCATGTATGTATTGATTATCGCAAATAGAATGATGCCACCCAAAAGGACCACTTTGCTTTACCGTTCATGAATTAAATGTTGGAATGATTGACCAGCAATAAATTCTATTGCTTTCTTGATGGTTTCTCGGCATACTTTCAAATTTCCATCAATCCAGAGGACCAAGAGAAACAACTTTCACTTTTGCCCATACGACACGTTTGCCTATCGCTGGATGCCTTTCGGGTTGTGCAATGCACCCGCCACTTTCCAAAGGTGTATGATGGAGATATATCATGATATGATTGGGAGTTTTAAGGAAGTCTTCATGGAGGATTTTTCGGTCTGTGGGGATTCTTTTGATTCATGTTTGTCCAATCTTAATCGCATGCTAGCACGTTGTGAGGAAACAAATCCTGTTCTAATCTGGGAGAAGTGTCATTTCCTGGTACAACATGGAATCGTTTTGGGACACAAGATCTCAGGTGTGGAAATTGAAGTTGATAGAGAAAAAACTAAAACTATCTCGAAGCTTCCTCCGCCCGCAAAAGTCAAAGGAGTTAGGAATTTTCTTGGTCATGCTGGATTTTATCGTTGTTTCATCAAAGATTTTTCTAAGATCACGCGCCTGATAACCAAACTCCTCGAGAAAGACACCTCGTTTGTCTTTCCTTAAGAATTTATTGACTCCTTCAATCTTCTCAAGGAAAAGGTCACACGTACTCCAATCATGATAGCTCCCGATTGGTCCCAACCTTTCGAGCTTATGTGTGATGATAGCAATTTTTCCTTGGGGTCCGTTTTAGGCCAACGAGTCAACAATCACTTCCAACCAAATTTACTATGCAAGTAAGACTTCAATCGTAACTCTTTCTCTCTAAAACAGTAGTTTATACCGATCACTCAGCGCTTTGTTTCCTGTTATTTAAACAAGATGCAAAGCTCATCTTATCCATTGGATTCTTCTCCTACAAGAATTTGACATCGAAATCAAGGATAAGGAAGGAGCCGAAAACCTCATTGTCGATCATCTCCCCCGTCTCGAAAATCCAAATCTTGAAGGGATTCACGACTCATCCATAAATGAAAATTTTCCGGATGAGTCACTCATGAAGCTTGTAATTGATTTCGAATCTCCTTGGTTTGCCGACATTGCGAATTATCTTGCGTGTGGTATTTTGGTCAAAGGAATGTCATTCCAACAAAAGAGAAAACTACTCTCTGATTGTAAATATTATTTCTTGGAGGATTCATTCCTTTTTCATGTTAGGGCGGATCAAGTGATTCGCCGGTATGTGTTCGGTAAGGAGTGCCAAAAAATGCTTTATCATTGTCACGTTGAGCCCATAGGTGGTCATTTAGGGCTAAGTCACACCGCTAAAAGGTGTTCGCTTCAGGTTTCTATTGGCCTACCATCTATAAAGAATAATACTCCATGGTTCAGTCATGCAATCAATGTCAAAGATCGGGAAATATCTCCAAGCGAGATTAAATGTCCAAAAATTTGATTCAAATTTTGTGAGGTCTTTGACGTGTGCGGTTTGATTACATGGGTCCTTTACCTCCATCTCGTAGCAATAAGAACATTCTTGTGGTCGTTGATTATGTTTCCAAGTGGGCCAAAGCTCAATCTTTTCCTACAAACGATGCCCGAGTTGTACTAAAGTTCCTCATAAGCTCTTTTTGCGGTTTGGTACCCCTAATGCATTGATATGCGATAGGGGAACTAATTTTTTTAATAATCAACTTAAAAAGGCATTGACTCGATATGATGTTAATCATCGCCACGGAACATCATACCATCTCCAATCGAGTAGTCAAGTTGAGATCACCAACCGTGGATTGAAACGTATCTTGGAGAAAACGGTTTGGAAATAACCATAAAGAATGGTCTGATAAATTGGATGACGTGCTTTGGGCATTTAGAACCACATATAATACTCCAATTGGCACCACTCCATTCCGTCTAGTTTATGGCAAAGCTTGTCATCTTCCTGTTGACACATTAGCCTTGGATGAGATCACCTTATCCGACTCTTTCACGGCCTTGATACCATTCTTACAAAGTTTAAAACCTGAAACCCAGTTCTGACGAATATTAGGTACATGAAAGACATCTTTAAGGGCCACTTTATTTCTCGAAGTAAATTGAAGTCCAACCGTTCCAATTACATGAACATTAGAAGTGTGATAATCGCCCATCATCACTTCATGTCCATCTACGAATCCTTGTAGTCCTTAAACAAAGCCTTATTGTTGCACACATGAGTTGTAGCTTCAGAATCGTACCACCAATCATCGGTAGTAGCAACACTTTCCATATGCATTTCTTGAATCGTTCAAACATTCAAGTCAGAAACCATGGCAGTGGTTTTCAAGATAAAATGAAAATAAAGTCATTTCCTAAAATTGAAAGAGACACTCAACTTCTTGAGTTAGTTCACTCAAATATATGTTAGCTAAATGGGAAACTAACTAGAGGAGGTAATAGGTACTTTATTACCTTCATTGATGGCTTCTCTAAATATACTTATGTGTATTTGTTGAAAACAAAAGATCAGGCTTTTGATGCTTTCAAAACTTAAAAGGCTATAGCTGAAAATCAAGAGGGTAAGAAAATACAAATATTGAGAAGTGGTAAAGGTGGAGAGTATTTTTCCCATGGAATTCTCTTCTTATTGTGAGATGCATCGCTTAGTGCATCAGAGAGCGACACCGTATACACCACAAAAAAATGGTGTTGCCGAGAGGAAGAATGGTATTTAGCAAGATATGCTTAATGCAATGTTAGTTAATGTAAAACTACCAAATAATTTGTGAGGAGAATCTCTACTTACCGCTTGTAATGTAAGCAATAGATTTATATCTAAAAAGTTGAAAGTATCACCTTATGAGCTTTGGAAGGGAAGAAAACCTAATATAAGTTAATTTAGATTATGGGGATGTTTAGCTTATTATAGGGTTCCCCCACCTAAAATGTCAAAACTTGGACCGAAAGCTTTAAAAAGTATATTTGTGGGTTATGCGGAAAATTCAAAGGCTAATCGTCATTTGGATTTGGATTCTAATGTCATTGTTGAATCAATGGATGTTGAGTTCTTTGAAACTAAGTTTCGTCATGATTCAACTAATGATATTGTACATCAACTCCCACAAAGTATTCCTGGTTCGGTCCCTAGTTCTAATAATAATAAAAGGGATCAACTGGAATCTTCTAGTGCTCCTAGAAGAAGAGAAAGATCTAGGAAAGAAAAGACTTTGGATCCTCACTTTGTAGATCCATAAATTGTTACTTTTCTAGTCGAAGGTGATGGACACAATAACGTTGTGAACAAAAAACCTATTCTGCTTAATGTAGAGGATATACCAAAAACATACCATTAGGCTATAACCTCAAGGACGTGGATCAAATATAATACCGATGGATCCATTCAAACTTTTAAGGCTAAGTCGGTCATTCAAGGTTGTATGTCCCAAAAGGTTTCCCAAGTATGTTTAGATAAGTTGTAGAAGGGGGGGGGGGGGTGAATATAGTTAATCCTTTATCACACAATTTTTCTTAATGTTTGTATGTATATTAACACTTGTTAAATTACAAACAAGTTTGGATTGTGGAATAATCCAAACTGAGATGACAGAATTGAAACAACAGACTTCAAACTAATTTGAGACTCACTCAGACTAGTTATAATGAAATGACTCACTAAGATTCACTCATTGTTTACACAAGACATAGACTGAACAACTTTGAGGTTGAACAACTTAGACACACTTAGCTATATCACTCTAAGTTGACATAGTTGCAATACACGTTCTCTGTTTATGGATATCTCTACTGATACTCTCTTGAGACAAAAAGGAGAAGACAAAGCTTCTCTTCATATACAGAATCCCAGTGAAGCTTCTTCATTGGATGTAGAGAAAAGCAGAAATGTCTTTGCAAAAAGACAAGATTGCTTATCTGCATAAGACTGACAAATCAGGCTTTGTCCACTCGCTGCAGAATCTTTGTCTTCTCCTTTTAGTCTCTGTCGTCCACAGCTTTACCTTAAAATGGAATATAAACATATGGCCTTTTTTCTTCCTTGTATAGCTATTTTGATGTAAGAAATGGTCTGTCACCCATTTCAGATATCCTCTTTGTCTTCATGCTTTCAGAACAGCTTTGACAGATATTTGATGGCCGATTCTGATTTTCCACTTTGTCTTGAGTTGTAGACTGATCTTTACGTTCAAGAAATTGCATGAGGACATGGAAACAAATTCCATAGAGTGTTAAACCTATTCACAAAAAAACAGGTTATGTTAGCAAAGAACAGAACACTCAACTTGAGCTCGGTACCGGACCGTACCGAACCGAACCGGTACCGATCCCGAAAATACCGAAACCGAATTATTAGTTTCAACGAACAGAATACTGAACCGTATAATTTTATATGGTGCCGGTACGGTTCCAGTTCTAGGACCGGTTTTTCGGTGCCAGTCACGTATTGGGACCGAATAAGAAAAATAAATTAAATACCAAACATATATCACCAAATATTGCACCCGAATATCGAATTCCTAATACCGAAAACCGAATATCAAATACCGAATACCGAACAAAGTTTAACGTTTTAAAGTTACAAATACCTTATTTTAGCTAATTTATATATTCGGTTCAGGATCGGGAAATTCGGGATAAATATGGTACCGAAACCGAGAGTACCAAATACCGAATTTTGGTTATTTAAAAAACCGAGTACCGGACCGAATATATTAATTCGGTATCGGACGGTACGAGTACCGGTTCAGGTTCGGGTTCGGGAAATGGTACCCGTCGCTCACCCCTACACTCAACTCAGTCAAAACTGTTCAACAGATATAAATAGCTTAGACAGATTCTGTCAAACCGGTCCTACAGTTTTTGGACAGCTTTGACAAACTGCCAAGTTACAATTAATTAACAGTGTAAGGCAGACTTAAGCTGATTTTGCAAATCACTTATCAGGTTTGATTTGAGGTGTTAAAAAGCCTTTAGATCTCCCACTAAATTTATCAAACAAGTTTTATTAGAAATCTCCCCCTATGATATAGAACAGGTTTGATTGAGGCCTTTTTGTGCCTAACAATCTCCCCCTATTTGCAATATTCAGCCTAAAGCAGACTATATCAGTTATCACTATATACTTTTACATTAAAATTGTAGATATAAAATTACAACATAGAAGTAAAGTACATGATCAGTTTATACATAATGAAAACTGACTAAACAACAAATGTTTACAAAGAAAAAGTACAACAAATGTACAAGAAAACTTCAACTATTTGGACTGTGGATGTTAGGAGCAAATAATGGTAAGCCAGACCAACTGATGATCAGCTTCTATTCTTCATCTACGCATCACCTGTAGATGGGCCTTGTTCTTTCTAGCAGCTTGGAGGAGTTTCTCTTGTTCTAGACCAGCCAACATTTCTTTTCTGGCTTCAAAACTTTCAACCTCTTCTCTAAGGTAGAAAAGTTCGAAGCTGTCCAGTTCACCTCTGTCATTGCAAGCTGCTAACTGATTCAGGATTGCTACTCTCCACCTGAAGTGCTTGACGTAAGCTATCATAAATCTGAAGGCAAGAAGTTGTCTGACACCAGCTTTCAAAAGATCTGAGACTCTTTGAAAACACATATTTTAGATAGGGGATCCACAAAGAATACTCCTACCTCAAATCTTAAATAAACTTCCATTTAACAGGTTCTACACCTTTGGGCAGACTGTGATCCATACCCTTAAGCTCAGTGGCATAGAACCCTTGTTCAATCAGCTTCACAATCTCTTCAAGTTCTGTGTCCTATTCTGTCTTCTGCGTTTGATTTTGGGTTCCATCTTGGAAGTAACCCTTAATCATACCTTCAGGAATTAGACCCAACCCCTTTACTTTCTCCATCAGCTTTCTCACATATGCTCTGACAGTTTTGGCAGTTCCAGATTTTGAACTGCTCAGAGCAACTGCAAGTTCAACCCATTCTCTATATCCTATTCTAGTTACATCAGCTGCTTCATATGACAATAGTTCAGGGCCATCAACATCAAATCTTGTAATATGTAGCTTCCAAGGATGATTTTTCCTTGAAGTGGGAACAACTTTGACAATTGTTTCCTTGGTCAATCTTCTTTCAGCAACATCAAAAAACTTCTTTCTAGCCAAGTTGTCAAAATGGAATTGTGTTCTGACAGATGAAGGGGTGGTGGACACAGATTTTTCTATGGTCACAGAGACCTTTGAGCTTTTCACCTTCTCTGCTTTCTTCCCACTGCCTGTCTCCTTGATAGCCTCTTCCAACTTCTTTTGCACTACCAAGGATGGCATTTTTTCTTTTTTTGACTCCTTGGCAGCCAAAACTTGAGCAGCTTTCATTGAGGCTACTTCCTCTTTTGCTCTTTCTAGTAGCTCAGTTTGTTCTTGTTTCCACTCATAGTAAGTTTCAAGTGAAATTTTCATTTCCTTTGCTTGAGCTTTGTCATATTTGAGCTGGAGCTTTCTTTCAACCTCTGTATAAACAACAGCCTTGCCTTTTCCTTTGGCTGCAGTGGATGGAGATCTCCCAGTTTCCTTCTCCACTGATGATTCCAGGTCAAGCTATCTTCTTTTGTTCGGCCTGTCCTCCGATATAAGTTCCTCCCCCTTAGATGGTGCAGGGCTTGGAGACTTAGCCTGAGTAGGCTCAGCTGTCCTAGAATCATGGGATGTACCTGCAGCATCACCAGTGGTTAGTTGGCCTGCTGCTTGACCAACTGAGGCTGATTTCTCCTTAGAGGGAGATGAAGATTTCTCCCCCCATAGACTTGGTCTTTGAGGCAGATTCCTTCTCCCCCTTTGAAGGAGATGGCACAGAGCCTTCAACATCAGTACTCCCAAAGGAACAGATCCAATAGGCTTGGCAGCAGCAGGATTGGTAATAGGTTGAGAACCCACCAGGCTATGCACTAAGAAAGCAGGTTGTCCTTCACCTCAGCTAACTGGGTAAGGCAGTGTGTAAGATAGGTTGATTGAGAGGTGGCAGTGGCTGAAAGAATAGAAATGGCAGCCCTATCAGTGTCACTGAACATCAGACTCTTAAGATGTGCAAGAGTAATGTTGATAGACTCTTGCACATCCTCAAAACCTGATGCCACAGTATTGGACATGGATACCACCAAGGTATTCAAAGAGGCTAAAGTAGAAGGCAGAAAGATAGAACAGGTTTCAGCAAGACCTGACAGTTTTTGGGAAACAGCAACCAAGTTGGACATAGAATCCTGTTGATTGGAAAGAGAGATGATAGAGAAGAGGAGAGTTGTTGCAGCTATGCAGTGAGTGCAAGCATCTGGGATGAGTAGTCAGGTTGTGGAGAGGGTGATGGAAAGGATGACTTAAACGAATCAAGAAATCCTGCAAGCTGTGCAGACACAGAGTCTGCAATAGTAGAGGGAAGAGTGGTCATGGATTTTTCCAAAGTATCAACCTTGTTGGACAACACATTAAGATGTTCCTTAAGGACATATCCTTTGGATAGGAATGAGTATGGGTGGATTGTTTGGATTGAGTGGATGGAGATGAAGATGAGGATGGTGGTGTAGTAGGTTCACTTGGTATGGTAGAGGCATAGTGGAAAGAAGTTCCATGGCCTGTGCAAATGATAAGTGACCTAACTTAGAGTGGTCAATGATACCTTCACCAGTGGCCAAAACTGCATCATGAAGTGAGGTGATTGGAGTGGTTGGTTGTTCAAGGACCGCTGGGATTGTGATTCCTTTATCAAAGACATGGGTAGGACCCTAAGTGGTGCTTTAGTCTATAGGCACCTCTTCATGGGTGAGGTTGTGTGAACATCATTGGTGGTGAAAGCTGGTGATGGAATTTGCATATGGGGAAGGCCTTCACCAGAGGGTTGGTTTGTACCTGTGGATCATCGGACTTGGATGTTGGTCCTTTATCAACTGATGGGGATGGATCAATTGCATCATGAGGAGCAGAAGATGAAGGCTGATCAGTTGGTGGGCTTGAACCAACTACTTTGGCACCTTGTGCAGACTCAGATTGTGTAGGAGAAATATGAGTGGGGGACAGTGTGGACAGTGTGGAGTGGAGAGAGCTCATGTCTTTCAATGTCCTCACCCTGCTGAGAGGGAGGGGTCGTTGAGGTAATAGTCTTCATATGTACAACTAGTTCCTGTTGGGAGGAACAAGAGGGCTCAGGCTAACTTCGAGTACACTCGGTTTGGAGTGAAGTAGGCTCCATAGTGTGTGCACCACTCTCCAAGATAGGAGGAGAGGATGCAGCAGGGGTAACTTCTTTTTCAGCTTGGAGTATGTGGTAGGAGAATTGTCAGGGTCTTTTTTTTGGACTGGGGAGGAGACTGGACTGGAAACAGGGGTGAAACTTGTTTCGTGGTCTCAGGTGGCATAGAGCCACTGGCCTCAAAGGCCTATGGTTCAACTGATGAACCTGGGTGAGCAATTTGTTCTCCCTCAGACACAGTGTAAGGTCTTGAACTCACGGATCTATCTAGACGCGACACACACCAACGAGTGCGGAATCCTCGTTAGCGGATTGACGGTAAGATCACACGCACGAAACACAGAGACTACCAAGATGTTATACGAACAGCGATGAACGTACCTACACGATGATTCTCTCCGAAAACACTCTCTGATTACTAGTAAACTCGAGATCGCCTTTGCTTAATCACTCTTCGAAATTCTGCAAAAGTCTGATAATTATTTGAGTTAATCCTTAATTATATTGACCATTTCGAGTTTGTCATGGGACAAACTCGAACCAGGCCCAAGGCCCATTCGAATTTGTCCACTTGACAAATTCGAGATTGCCTTATTCGAATTTAGTGCAAATTCGAATTTCACTGTCATTCTTCTATTTGACCATATGTTTTAACTTATGTTTGAATTAATTTTTGAACTTTATGTTTGAACTTCATGTAATATGTTACACCAAGTTCAAACATACAAACAATAAATATCAAACACACAAAATCACATATGTCAAACACTAGCCAATATTCAATATTACGTAATTTGACTTACACAAAATGTCAACTATTCTTAGACTGCTATCGTCACACAAGGTGTACCAACAGACTCCCCCTTGACGATAGCTTCTAACTATTTACATTTTGATTAAGTACTAAGTTCTATTCAAAATACTACCTGCATACAATCCCTTTTCTATACACACCTTGACTACCTTTTCAAACTTCTTGCCTTCTGATTTCCAACCTTCATGGTAATAGATAGGTTGTTCATGAAGCTTCTGCAAGTCGCTTTGGGATAGGTTAACAAGATGCAAAGGATCATATACTTTCAAAATTACCTTGTCCTCATGATCTTCCATGACTGCCTCTGCTGATTCGTTGTCAACGTACCACCATTTCAAGTTCGCAAGAACATCTTGTGGCATTGTTCTCAACGAAACTTTCTTCAGGCAACGGACTGGTTTATAGAACATTTTCATCCAAGGTTTACCAGTCAATGGATCTATTCTTGATTCATCCATCACTCTCTTTCCTTCCCTCGGCTTAATCCTCTCAAACCTTCCAGATCGACCTTCTTTTCTTATAATTCGCGCTATCACTTCAGCGTATTGGTCATCTCCTAGGTTTATCAAATCCTTCCATGCCAGTTCTTTGACCTCGCATTTGTGCAGAGTATTAAATACTTTCAACGTTCTCTTTAGATATTGCAGCCCATCTCATATTTTTTACCTAGAAAGAAAACCCAAGAAAAACGTGACTAATCGTCAGTAATAACTAAACAGTGCCAACTACCACCTATACTCCTTTTGTTGATTGGTCCGAAGAGGTCCATATGCAACAAATCGAATGTGGCAGCGATCGAGTTCTGAGTCTTGGACTTGTGTGCCTTCTTGTGTTGTTTTCCTTTCTTGCACGGTAGACACTTATCCTCGAACTGAAAACTCTTCATCGGAACACCTTGCACCAATCCATTTTTCGTGATGTAGTTCATTTTCCTTAGGTGCAAGTGTGCCATACTTCTGTGCCATAAAATCGACTCAGTCTCTAAAGCTTTTGATAGCAAACAAATTGGTCCCATCGAAGATTCCGGCTTGTTCATGTCGAGCATGTACAAGTCATTCTTCCTTGGAGCCCTCATCAGTATCCACTCTTCAGGTACTTTGAACCCCGGTTTTAGCACTAACGCCTCAGTATCAGTAAATAGTACTGAGTTCTTCTTATCACAGATTTGAGATACACTAATGAGAATGTGAACCAGTTTATCAGCGTGATAAACTTGATCCAATTTGATAGTCCCATTAGTGACCACTCCAGTACCAGTGATATTTCCTCCTTTATTGCCAACGAATGATACAAATCCCCGATTCCCTCCCTTAAAGTCTGCAAGTAGACTTCTCTCCCCTGTCATGTGCCTGGAGCAACCACTGTCGACGAACCATTTGTTGTTTAGACCTGTAGTTATCTTCTGCACATGAAAGAAAATAGGTTAGCTATCACAGGGAACCCAAGCCATAACTGACTTGGTAATACCATTCTCGTCCACATACTTAAACTCTTTCAAATACCCATCTCTCCTTTCAGGTGACTTGGGTCTTTGAATTGGAGTCTGTTGTGGTGCAGAGTGATTTAAGTTCACTCTCGGCCTTTTTGTAGGCATTTGCTGTGGAGCTCTTGAATAGTTACGATTATAATGCATTTCGGACTGATATCCTTGAGCTCTACCTGGTGTTTGATGTCTGATAGGAGTGTGTGACCTAACCGGAGTGTAAGCTCTGCTAGGTGTGGTATTATTAGAGTTCTGATGCAGTCCTGACCTAGATTGATTAACGACTCTATTTGGTGAATTAGTCCTAATCACTTCTTTTGGTTGACCTGACACAGGTATTTGTTTCACAGCAGATTTTGGTGCAGCTTGCACAGTTTTCTCGGTATTCTGAGAACTACTAGTGCTTGCAACACTTGGAGAAGGCTTAAGTTGTTCCGGCTTTCCAGTCTTAGGTGTAGTGTCTACTTTCCTATGCGGACAACTAGAAGCAACATGCCCCCTTTCGTGACATCTAAAGCAAGACATTTTATCAATTGACTTTTTGTGTGTGCCCTTTGACTTAGGTGTCTCACTAGTGTCTGGCTCTCTTGGTTCAACTATAGCGACTGGTTCATCATCCTGATCATTAAAGTCAATTTTGTGTTGTCCTACAGGTTTATCACTAGAGGATGGCACAAATTTAACTTTCTTAATCTTGATATTATTAGCAGTCACCTTAGATTCATTTTCTTTTGCAATTTCAGATACTGGTTCCAGTAGTTCCTCTGATTCAACTGATTTATCAGTTTTTTCCTGAGGTTGAGGTACATAATTGTCATTGAAACGTGGAGGACTCTCATGATATCCTAGACCTACAGACTTCTTAGACTGGCGCTGTGCATCTAAGATTTTCCCTAGGTTAAGAGAAGAGTTCCTAAACTTTTCAAGTTTACTGTTGACCTTAGCTACCTTTACCTTAGACTAGGCTAGCTCTACTTCTTTGGATTTAAGTTCCTTGGTTAATGCCTCAACATGTTCATACATTAGTTCTAACCTAACACACTGTTCGCTCAGTTTGTCCTTTAGAACTATAACATCCTGTGCATCAGCCTTAAGCTTATCCCTAAGATCTTGCTTTATATCCATTAGACTAGCATTATCTGATTTTAACATTTCATTTTGAGCAGATATGGTTTGATGTGATTCTAGTACTAAATTTAACCTATCGTTAGATGTAGCACACAAAACACATAAATCATGGAAAATAGAAAAGTTTAGAGTTACCTTGGCATGATCTGATTCTATGTTGGCCATCTGTGCGGCAAACTCCAGAATTGTCTGATCAGCTGAATTTTCTACCCACATCGGACTGCGTTCATTCTGACGGTTGTCCCCTGTGATTTCCTCTGCCCCTTCACTTCCAATCTCAGTCACTTCAGCCATAAAGGCTCTAGCGCTCGATTCTGGATGTGTACTCCAGTCATAAGTTCCATCTAGCTGTCTGTCTGATGTGACATTGGATAACAGACCAGCTATATTCGCTTGACTGGTTGAACTACTCGGTAGATATCGCCCTTGCGATTGATTCTGATATTGTCCCTGTTGATTCTGATACTGTCCCTGGTAGTTCTCTACTTTCGGTCTCTGACACTCTCTAGCGAAGTGTCCTAACCCGTGACAGTTGTAACATTTAACCTTGGACTTATCGAATCCAATCTTATTGTTGCTAACATTCAAATTTCTTCCCGTTCTTTTGATGAACCTCTTAACTCTCTGAGTTACCATGGCCAGTTGCCATTGCAGATCCATCTCTTCAAGATCATCAGGGTCTACCTGATCGTAATCCTCATCCCAAAGCGCAGGATCGTTAATTTTGCCTTGAACGCAATTGCCGTAAGCGGCCACGAATGAAGCCAACAGATTCAGATGGTCTTCAGCCGATTTTGCGCTCATAGGCATCTTTGAATATCCTTGAGATGTAGATGTCGGAGTAGCCTGATGCTGCTTTTCTTCTGGTCTAGCAAACCCTAAGAAAGCCCTACTTACAGAGTCTTCTGTTTCAGCCGGTGACGATGTTTCTCTTGAAAAGAAACCTGTAGTTGTCTTCAATTCAGCTGCCAATGAAGGTTTTGATTTCCCGAAGTACATTGCAGGATCTTGAACTTGGTCATAATCCGTTTCCTTCTTCAGCAACTCAAAGTGATATGCCCTCAGCGTTCCCACAACATTCTCTAAAGTCAGAGTATAGTATTTGTCTTCATCATGCTTTATTAAGGCCACATACATCTCCCATTTGGCCGGTAAAGCATACAGAAGCTTTTTATTCTTCTCAGTTTCACTATACTCCACGTCGTGGCTGTCTAACTCAGTTAGCAGATGATAGAATCGTGTGATAGTCTCATCCAACTTTTCATTCTTCAATGCTTTGAAGATAGCATTTCCACTTGACAAATTCGAGATTGCCTTATTCGAATTTAGTGCAAATTCGAATTTCACTGTCATTCTTCTATTTGACCATATGTTTTAACTTATGTTTGAATTAATCTTTGAACTTTATGTTTGAACTTCATGTAATATGTTACACCAAGTTCAAACATACAAACAATAAATATCAAACACACAAAATCACATATGTCAAACACTAGCCAATATTCAATATTGTGTAATTTGACTTACACAAAATGTCAACTATACTTAGATTGCTATCGTCACACAAGGTGTACCAACAAACAGAGACTGAGTGAGCAGACATTGTTTTTCTGGCCTTCATGGAGACAGGCCCTGCTTCACCAGACTTCAGTGCACGTTTGGCGCTTTTAGTTGGTGATTTGGATTTTCCAGTGGGAGCAGGAGTTGGATCCACCTCCTGTGCAGAAGGTCCTTTTACCGAACCAAGCAGCCTCCTCATAGGTGTTGTGAGAGGAGGCTTTTCAGCACTAACAGGTGCATGAAAGACTTTGTTTCCAATGACAGGAAACACCAATGACTTGAGAAATGGCTGAGACTTGTATAAGGAGTCACCACAAACATGTTTGAAGATGAGACTTAAAAATTTGGGATACCTTACAGATGGGGAACGTTGGTCTTGTTCCACAAAGGCCCTCATATTGCCAAAAAATCCATTTGGCCATATTCAGTGTAGTCCCATCAACAAACTGCAGAGCCACTTGAACTTCATCTCTGCTAAGCTGATCAAATGAACCAACCTTGCAGCTTAAACTCATTACCACTGAGGCAAAGAGAATTTTGTAGTTTGGGGTTGTCTCTTTCCAGAACAATGTATCTCCCACCCTTGGTGTAGATACACCACAACATCTTAGCAAGTTACCCATCTGTTGATTCTCAGGCTGCGGTTTATCATACTTTTCAACCACAGGCAGATGGAGTACCTCCTAGATTAGGTCAGCAGTGATCTCAACAACCTGAGTATTGTTGAAAATGGTTCCTCTAATGGTCTTAGTGGCAGAATCATAGGAACAATTGAACCAAAACTCGTAGACCATCTCCTGGTACATGACACTAGGAGTGGTTGTCATGGCATGTTGCATGGGGTGAGCTTTTAGAAACTCTATCATGGGTTCATACCCTTTGCCTATGTAGTTCTTTGGGATTGTGAGAATTGCTACATAATTGGTAGGTTTGATGGTTAGTGTGGTGGTGACTGATGGGTGTTTGACAACATCATCACCCAAAAAGACAGGGACAAGGGGAGTACGAGAGGCCATTTTTGAGGTTGATGAAGAGGATGCAGGAAACACAGACACAAAGTCTTTTGATGGTAGGTAGGGATTTTTCAGAGAGTATGGATATATAGGGTCGCAATAGTGAAGGAGAAGATAAAACAGTGATGTTAGGTATTTATAGGATTTTGAATGTGAGGTAATGGGTGAGAGAAAAGGGTGGTTGATTTGAAATGTGGTGATTAACGGAACGGAACGGTTACCACGTCAGCACGTGTATCAGACCAACTAGACTCTCTTCTTCTCTTAAACACGCAACACACATTATTTGCATGTAATTAAGATAAATCATAATTTACATAACGTAAACATGAAGAAAGGTTCATTTAAAAGTGGATGTTCAAAGTTGTTGCTAAAACCTGTGATGAAAGAGTTTCATCAAAAATGATCAGTTTGTAACCTGTTGATGAAACCTGTGAAGTTATATAAGGACAGGTTTCAATCGGAAACCTGTTCAATAACTGAACAGATTACAAGGCTTTGCCTTGTATGGCAGAATACAGAGTGAGCAGGTCTTAGGTTTAGACAACAGAACAGGTTTAAAAACTTAGTTTTAAAAATTGTTGTTTTGCCAAACCTGGTACTTGTGAAACCTGTCCAAATCTTAAAGAACTGGCTAAGTACAGAACTTGTGAAACCTGTTCTGCCAAAGCTATTGTTTGACATTTTAGGAAGTTTACTCAAGTAACCTTTGAACATCAATGACACTTAGTCACTTTTATTTAACATTCCCAGCTTGTATACAAGGGTATTAAACCTATTTTCATCAAGAGGTTTGGTGAAAATATCTGCAAGCTGATCTTCTGTAGGAACAAAAGATACCTTAACATTACCTTTTTGGATGTGATCCCTTATGACATGATGTCTGACTTCTATATCTTGCTTCTTGAGTGGAAGTCAGGGTTGTTGGAAATGGCTATGGCACTCGTATTGTCACATAGAATAGGAGTTTTCCTATATATCAGTCCATAATCCTCAAGCTGATGCTGCATCCATAGAATCAGTCCACAACAACTTCCAGCAGCAATATACTCAGCTTTAGCGGTAGAAGTGGACACAGAGTTCTGCTTCTTGTTGCACCAAATAATCAACTTTCCAACAAGGAGTTGACACCCACCTGTGGTGCTTTTTCTTTCTAGCCTGCAACCTGCAAAATCGATATTTGTGTAACCAATTAGATCAAGGCTTGAGTCTTTGGGATACCAAAGACCCAAACCCGGTGTACCCTATAGGTACCTAAAGATTCTTTTTATAGCAGCCAGATGTGATTCTTTTGGATCAGCTTGAAACCTAGCACACAAACAAGTTGCAAACATTATATCTGGTCTACTAGCTGTCAGATATAGCAAGCTCCCAATCATACCTCTGTAAGCTGTTACTGAAACAGGCTTACCATGAGTGTCAGCATCCAACTTAGCATTGGTTGCCATTTGGGTTTTAATGGGAGAACATTGATCAAATTTAAATTTCTTTAAAAGATCTAATATATACTTTCTTTGATTTATAAAAATTCCATTTGAGGTTTGTTTCACTTGTAATCCTAGAAAGAAAGTTAGTTCACCCATCATGCTCATTTCTTACTTAGATTTCATGAGTAGTGAAAAATTCTTACATAGATGTTCATTAGTGGAACCAAATATAATATCATCCACAAAAATTTGAACAAGCATAATATTAGACTTAACCTACTTTATGACCAGTGTGGTATCCACTACCTCTGGAGTACCCATTCCTCATAAGGAATTTGGTAAGAGTGTCATACCAGGCTCGGGGGGCTTGTTTCAGTCCATAGAGAGCTTTATCCAACTTATAGACAAAGCCAATATGATGTTCAATTTAAAGCCTGAGGGTTGCTTAACATATACCTCTACATGAAGCTACCATTCAAAAATGCACCCTTTACATCCATTTGAATACATTTATGCTTTTGTGAGCACCATATGCCAGAAACAAACGAATTGCTTCTAGCCTGGCCACAGGAGCAAATGTTTCATTATAGTTGATACCTTCTTCCTGCATGTACCCTTGAGCAACCAGTCTTGCCTTATTTCAAATGACATGACCTTGCTCATCCATCTGTTTCTGAAAACCCATTTTGTGCCAATTATTGTTTTTCCTTTAGGCATGCGGACCAGCTTTCATACTTTGTTTCTCTCAAACTGATTGAGTTCTTCCTGCATGGCAGTGATCCAATTGGCATCTTTCAGTGCTTCATCAATATTTTTTGGCTCCATCAGGGACACAAAACATGAAAATATACAGAAGTTTCCAAGACTGTCTCACCTTGTCTGCAACACCTTTATTGATGTCACCTATTATTTGATCATTTGGGTGACAGCTGATCCACTTACGATTATGTTTCAATGATGGGGTTAAAAGGGTTTCTCAGATCTAAAAGAAAGGGAGACTCAAGAAGTGAAGGGAGGCTGGCGGCGCATCTTAAAGAGCGATTTTATCACCAAAATTGAAGACAAAAGTCAAGGAAGACTCATTTTCTTCATAATTCATCATCCATCCAACATTATTAGTGAAGTTTTTCCATTAATATGTTAATATTTTTTGCAATTTCTTCTTCTTCCATGGTAATTACTTCTTTCATGGAGTAGATTTCTTGGTAGTCATTTGGGGTAAAGAACCCTAGTTGTTAGTGATGAATTTCTAACTAGGTTTGGATGATTGTTAATTTGTTTTGGTTGATTAAAGTTTATGAAATCATTTGGCTATGATTGCTTCTTCTTGCTTGTTTGTTCTTCCATGAATGATTATTGATTTGTGGTGAAAATCATGATTAATTGATTGTTCATGCTTAATTGATTGATTTTATTAATTAATTAGGGCTTGTGATTATAAATGATGCTAGTGAAGAATGTTCATGATAGAATAGGTTAATAGTGTGATTTAATGCTAAGTTAGATGAGAATCTTGTTGGTGTGGTGGTTTTTATGAAAATATGGTCACCATTTTCTTTGATCAATCTAAACATTCAAGGTTTTAATTTGAACAAATTGAGGTGGGTTATTGACAAGAGATTTGATGTAATCTTTCCAATGTTTGTATTATCAAAGGACTCGATAGAGAAATTTGATTATGTTAGGCTCTTGATTTAATGATCATCCCAATTGGTTTTAAGTTCATCCAACTAGGGGAATTTATCCTAAATGATTACTCTTTTAGTCACATTTACAAAATCTTGTTCTCTTTTTCGTGCGTCTCATTAGGTATTTAGTCAATTTTTCACCCTTATTATTATTAGACTTATTCCGTTTTTCATTCACTTGCTTTTTATTAGTTAATTTTTTAGTTTAAAACAATACTTATATGAAAACACTTTTCATCTTGGCTAATTATTAAGAACGAGTGTTAGAATATGTTTTAGTTGATGAAAACAAAGTCTAGGGGCTATTTTGTATTTCCTTGATAGTTATTAGAAAATGTATATATAGTATCTTTGACTTTCTATCTTGTAATAGATCTGAAAGTTACACTTTACACGATTTAATTTCTGAGAAAGGGCAGCAGAGCTTGAAGATTCTCTGACATCTTTTGTAATCGTTTTGTTCATCAATAGAATCATTCGGTCAGTGTTAATTCCATTTATTGTTCTTGATAATTTCATATTGTTGATTGATTGTTAAGAAACTTAATTTCACAATTGGTATCAGAGATTTAGGGGTGAATTTTTCTGATCTGAGATTGAATTTTCTCGAAACTGCTTACTGTTCTTGAGTATTTTTTTCGAAAAAAACCCAAAAATCACTAAGGGTTTTTAATCTGTTGATCTTTGTCAGTGAGAATTGGATCGAAGGTAAAGGTTTCATAGACGAATCAATTGAATATAAACTTGAATTGATTCACAAAACACAGAAAAAGATCTAGGCAATTTATTTTAAAATTTTGAAAAGTGTAAAAACGACTACTGTTTCATTGAAAAAGTCAAACTTAGATCTATTTTTGCACAAAGGTGTTTCACAAAAAGTGTTTGTATTCAAAAACCTCACCTTCGATTGCAATTTGAGTGAAAATAGGCAATTTTTTGGATTTAATCTGAATTTCAGACTTGAAAAAGCTGAAAATATTAAGAAACTCGAAATATACACATCTTGTGTGTTATTCGAGTTGAGTATCTCTGTTATTCGAGTTGAATATCAGAGAAATTCGAGTTGACAATCACTGTCAATCGAGTTGACAACCTGTGTCACTCGAGTTGGACATTAAATTGATTCGAGTTTGGGTGAAAGAATATTCGAGTTTTTCAAAAGAGAAGTTTCAAATATTACTATAAAACTTTTATCCAAAACAACATCTGGGGTATTGATGATTACGTACCCAGAAAAGGAGACGGAAGTTAAGGAGAGAGAGGCTGGGGGCTTAAAAGAGTCAGCTGGTGAACAAAGAGAGCTGGGATTGATTCTTCATGAAGATGTTCAAGTTCCTTTGAATATTCAGTCTGATATTTATCACTTTGTTGAATATATTGATTCGGATGAAGATGTTCAAGATAAGACTCATGAGCTAAGTATTCAAGGAATAGGAGAAGAGAGGGAGGAGTATATTGAAGTGTCAGAAGATAATGATATAATTGCCTTGACTGATGTTGATTTCAGAGCTGAAAGGATTGAGGAGGAGGAAGGGTTAGTTGAGGAGATTTTGAAGGATACTGAATCGACACCAACGGTTGAAAAGCCTGAGGTGGTTATTCAAGTTAAAGAGGAATTTGAAGAGTTTCCAGTTGAAAGCAGTGTTGCACAAGAAAAAGTTGTACTGAATGAGGTTGAGGTGATGGATAGGTTCTTCAACGAATATGTGCTTGCAGATGAATCTAAGAAACAACATAGACTTAGATTTGAAGCCCAACAAGTTGTTCAGAGGGAGATACAAGACATGCTGACATTGCTGAATAAGAATGAGATCAGCAAAAAGAAGGTGAAGAAACTTGAGCTTCCTGAAAATAGATCGGCAGAATTCATTAGAAAAAGAAACAAGATGCCGTATATTGAAGATATTCTGGAAAAACGGATCTTTTGCAAGAAACAAGCTCCGTGTTCATTCCACAAGTTATTTAGAGTACTAGAGCCGAACATGCCTAATCTGGTCAACTATGCCAGTTTTCTGAGAAATAAAACACAGGAGGTTGAGAAGGTCAAGAGTGAATTCAGAATAGTAGATCTGGTGAAGATAGAAAAGGAAAGGTTTGTCAAGATTTTCTATCCAAAGTTCACTGTCACTAGATCAGATGGAAATACCTATGTGTTCACAGAAGCTGATATGTTCAACATGCACTTGGTAGACATTGAAGATCTTTTTGATGAATTGTGCAGAAACAAACGAAATGAACACTGTAGATTTGCACTTAAGACACTGTTTCACTTCATGCATACCAAGTTGGTATTGATGTCTGTGCAAGATCTACAGATAGGGGTTGAACGAGGAATGAGGAAGATCAACATGACAGCGCCTCACAGAGATATCAAATTTGCTGGTGAGCTGAAAGAATTTCAAGTGATCATGGTGAAGCATCCAGCAGTCATGTATAAAGATCGAAATAAGAAGTTAAGAGCAATGAGAAGTGTAGAGCTGAACAAGTTTTCAGATGGAACTCTGATTAAAGTTTTATGTGGTTTGAAAGGAAAGCTTGCAGCAGATCAGAAAAGAAAAACGAAGAAAGGAGCTTTATCTGTTAACGACCGAAGACTCATGGTTGAGTTTATTTCGAAGATTGAATGGAGACTTTCTGATCGTAAAAGTGTTAGAAGATTTGAACAAAAGTTGGGCTTATCGATTTAAAGACTTTGCTAATTTCATCAAAGGGGGAGAATGTTAGAATATGTTTTAGTTGATGAAAACAAAGTCTAGGGGCTATTTTGTATTTCCTTGATAGTTATTAGAAAATGTATATATAGTATCTTTGACTTTCTATTTTGTAATAGATCTGAAAGTTACACTTTACACGATTTAATTTCTGAGAAAGGGCAGCAGAGCTTGAAATTTCTCTGACATCTTTTGTAATCGTTTTGTTCATCAATAGAATCATTCGGTCAGTGTTAATTCCATTTATTGTTCTTGATTATTTCATATTGTTGATTGATTGTAAGAAACTTAATTTCACAACGAGTTAAGTATCATCATTCCACGCGTATCCTCGTGTTCGATATCCGGTTCTTGCTTTTAATATACTATTAAGCGATAGGTGCACTTGCCTTATTGTCTAAATAGTCATATATTTTTTGTAAAATCGTAGTTAAAACAAGCAAATCTTTTAGACATCAAGTTTTATGGTGTTGAGAACAACTTGGACTTTCTATATTAGTTTATCCGTCCTTGAGAACTTGTTCTTAGGGAAGTTACTTTACTTGTTTTTACTTTTTGTTGAATTTCAATTTTCTTGTTCTACTTTACTTGTTTAGTGTTCGTTTTGCAGGATGTTTATGAACTATGGTTTGTATAAGGATCTTGTTGAGCCTTATTCTGATCCGGAAAGAAATTTCCGTAATCAAACTCGTGTACGATCTTCGAGGGACAAGGAATCGATCGATCCTCAAACTCCAATCGGTAGTTCTACCTCTTCCACTCCCGAACGCACTACAACTAAAGAAGAAACAAAGGAAGAATCTCCTATTCGTGTGAAAATGGGCGATCGCGACACTCAGTCAATTCGGAAAGCATGACGCGCATTGATCAATTCGGAAAGCATGGTGTGCTTAGGCAATTTTTCCACGTGTCAATGTTTAGCTGGACTGGAAAGCATGACGCACATCGATCCAAGCATGACATGCTTTTTTCTCTGCTGGTGGAATTTTTTTTTTAGCTGCATCAGAACATGACATGCTTCCACTTAAGCATGACATCCTTTCATCACTTTTCTTCTATTTTCAAGCTCAAGTCCCAATTAGAGAAACAATGATACTTCATGAGTTTTAAGTCAGATTTGGCATTAAACACACATGTTTATGGAGAAAAGACATTAATATCACCCAAAAAATATATACAATAAACGTGATACCATATCTTGAACACCAGTTTCATTCACAACAGGTTTGTAGAACAGCTTTCTTGATTATCAGACATAATGATATCTTGAGTTTGTTCATATGTTCAGGAAGTAACATTGGTGTTGAACACATCAACAAAGGATTCATGGAATCAGCATTGATTGGTTACGGGCATGGTACATCAACTATATTCATGCACTTATTCACACAGGGTGAACCAAAATAGTCATCATCATGTCCACTATGATTATCAGGTTCCACTCTGGATGATGTGGAAGATTTAGAGTCATTTTCTTCAGCATTTGAGTGTAGAAGAACATCAAAGGTGAAGTCTCCTGAAACTGATTCAGGTTTAACTTTGAGTGAAGAATTTGCAGACTCTTCAAAGGTGACATTGATGGATTCATCTACCACCTTTCTCCTGAGGTTGTATACTCTGTAGGCTTTGGAAACTACTAAGTATCCAACAAACAATCCTTCATTAGCTTTGGGTTCAAATTTAGCCAGCTGATCCCTTTGGTTCAGAATGAAACAATGGCATCCAAACACATGGAAATAGCTTATATTGGGCTTTCTCCCTTTGAGTAGTTCATAAGGAGTTTTATTGAACCTTTTTACCACTAAGGATCTGTTTTGAGTGAAGCAAGCAGTGTAGACAGCTTCAGCCCAAAATGATGAAGGGCGACCTAATGCACACAGCATGGTTCTAGCAGCTTCCTATAAGAACCCTGTTTATCCCCTCAGCAACTCCATTTAGTTGTGGAGTTCTTACAGCTAAGAAGTTTTGAGAAATACCTATTTCTTCAAAGAAGTCCTCAAGAGTACTATTTTTGAACTCAATACCATGATCACTCATGAGCTGCTTGACTTGGGTATAATTTAGAACCTCCATCTTTTTGATAAAGCTAATAATTTCTCTGGCAGCCTCTCCCTTGATCTTTAGGAAGATCACCCATGTGTACCTGGAGAACTCATCAACCATTACTAAGGTGTATATTCTTCCTCCTAGACTTGGGACATTAACAGGTCCAAACAAGTCCATATGGATTAAGAAGAGAGGTGAATCAATAGAGAACTACGTTTAGACTTATAAGATGTCTTTCTTTGCTTACCCTTCTCACAAGTTGAGAAGAGTTTATCCTTAACAAAGGTTATAGAAGGCAAACCTGTTACTAACTCTTTCTTACAGAGTTTTGTTGATGTTCTTGAAGTTTGAGTGTGAGAGCCTTTTATGCCATAACCAGTTGAGGTCTGCATTGATCCTTGAGATGAAACATTTCTCAGTTGTTTGATCAACAAATTTCGTTTCTATAGTGTATACCCCTTTCTTTCTTTGTGTACATAACACAACTTTACCCTGAGGATCCAGTATGTACCCTAGGTGCTCATCAAAGTTAACCTTCTAGCCAGCATCACACAGTTAACTAATGCATACAAAGTTGTGTTTTAGCCCAGACACATAGGCTACTTTATTGAAAATTGCAGCACCTGCATGCAGAGTACCATATCCTTTTGTGGATCCTTGGACATTATCACCAAAGGTGACCTTTGGACCTTGTTCAGGCCTGAGATTACTCAGCAGATCCTTGCAACCTGGCATGTGGCCAGAGCATCCACTGTCCAAGTACCAAACTTGGTTTGGTTGTCTAACCTGCAGAGTAACAAGAGGAAACATTAGTCCTTAGGGGAACTCATCACTGGGATGGGTTTTCCATCTTCATCAACATTTGTTGATGGACCACTCAGATCAACACTAATATTTTCTAATTGGATTGTATCCGCTGAGATACTTTCCTCAATTACATTGTTACTTCCAACACTGCTTGATTTTGCAGTATTGGAATTATCAATGTCAATGAGCCTTATGTCCTCAGTTTCAGGACAATCTTTGGCCATGTGAGTTATCTTTACACATCTGTAACATTTTCTTTTTTTAGATTTTTTTAAAAAATAGCTCTCAGAAACACATTCTGAATTTTCTCTGTTGGTCTTATCAATAGGTTTTACAAAGATTTGACTTGTTTTAGACAGACCAGCATTTTATAAAAAGTTCATCTGTAACAGCTTTGCCTGTATCTTCTTTCCTATTTTTAGGAGGACATAGATCAAAGCTAGGAAATTTAACAGTCTTTTGTCCTTCTAAATGTTTGGAAAACTTATTTCCAATTTTCTCAGGTTGAGCAATGGCTTTGCCTTTGCCTTTACTGAGATTTGATGACTTTTGCAAATTTGTGGTAGCATGGTCATCTTTTTTGGTTTTAACAAAAGACTTTCTTTCATTTATAACCAGTTTTCCACTATGATTTAAAAACTTATTTGAAACCATAGCAGTTTTACTTCCAACATGAGACTTACCCTTGTTGGTTGCATGCTGTTTTCTTGTTGAGAATTTCTTTTCAAAGAATTCAGCATTGAATGGAGATATAGGTTTCTTACCATTAGTCTTGGCCTCAGAACCTAACTTATTGACAGGCTTAGCAACCGTCACTATAGGTTCAACAACTTTTCCATTAAGCTGTTCATGTGAGGCAGTTGGGCACTTAGCAGTGTAGTTTGATGGAGAACAAATCCCATCACTAGACTTCACAATTTTCTCACATGAACTGTCAGTATTTTGACGTCTGACAAACCTATTTGTTGAAATAAATTTTCCATTTACATTTTGATAAAGGTATTTGGAAGTTCACCAAGAGTAGACAAATATGTTTCCATATTCTTGATTCAACAATTGAAGATGTTGTATCAAGGTCTCCTCCAAGATATGCTTGGATTTGAGCAGGAATTTGCTCATTGATACACTAATTGACTCTTTTAGCATAATGGCACCAAGAATCAACAATCTTTTGAAGCTTTGAATGTTTTAAGTCTGTTTCTCTCTTTTCTTCTAAATTTATTGTGTTGATGTGTTTTACTTCATCAAACTCAATTTTCGACTTATGATAATTGTCAACTTCATTATTTTTTAGTTCAAGATCAGTTTTTAATTTTAAAATCTCAGACTTTAAAGCATCCTGCTTATTAATAGCAGCTTTTAGATCCACAAACAAGTAATCAAACATTTTATAGTTTTCTTTAGAACTGTAATCTTTAAAATTTTGTACCTTGTACATCATTGTGGGATTCCAGTTTTCCAAAGAGCTAAGAGCTTCAGCTTCTGCAAGATCTTGTTTAAAGTTGCTTGTAGAAGGAACATCAGTATTGGCCACCAGGCAGTTGTTATCTTCCTCATCAGAGGATGAGTCAGAGTCTTTCCTATCACATGTTTCAGCCATTAGTTGCTTCTGTTTGTTAGAAGCCACAGAGTCTTCCAAGTTTTTCAAGTTAGCCATGGCTATAAGAAACTTAACCCTATAGCCATCATCTCTATTTGTCTTCTGAGGTTTGGATGATGAGCCAATAGCTTTGGACACACAGTCTGCAGCTTTATGACCAGTTTTGCCACATTTAAAGCATTCAACCTTAGATTTGTCAAATGCTTTCTTTTTAATAACACTTGATTTCTTTTGTGACATCCTATTTCCAAACTTTTTCTTGTTAAACTTTCTGACAAGCATGGCAATCATTTGCTCATCA
Organism: Centrapalus pauciflorus; assembly: GCA_020465985.1. Classification (NCBI taxonomy): domain Eukaryota; kingdom Viridiplantae; phylum Streptophyta; class Magnoliopsida; order Asterales; family Asteraceae; genus Centrapalus; species Centrapalus pauciflorus. The sequence continues at coordinate 221,425 of JAANYP010000117.1, forward strand.
TCAAGTTCACCAAGATCTTCACATTCCTCTTCTTCCTCTGAAGTGACCTCCAAGTTATCATCAGCCTGAGAGTCAGGTTGTGTGAACACATCACACCTGATTTACAGGTTGCCTCACATTAGCCACTAAGGCTGAACCTCTCTTAGACATTTCCAAGGCATTTCTCTTTTGCACCCTTGATTGTTCATCATTCAACAAGGACCCATAGAGGTTTACTAGATCCATGTTTTTTATAGTACCTGAGTTTCTGAGAATAGTTGAAAAGTAGTTCCACTCCTCAGGAAAGATGTCTAATAACTTGTTTACCAAGGTTAAACTATCCTTAGTGATCCCAACAGCTTTGAGATCATTTATTAAAGCAGTGAACCTAGTGTAGGTTTCAGTGAGACTCTCCTTAAGCTTAGCAAAGAACAGTTCATATTGTCTAACAAGGTTGTTAATCCTGATATCCAATGTAATAGTGGGACCATCATAGACAGTACATAGAGTGTCCCACATCTCTTTGGCAGTCTTCATCTTCTCAACCTGTTTGAACACATCATCAGGGAGAGAGATTACAAGGTTGAATTGGGAAATTGCATCAAGGGCCACCATTCTTTTATCTTCATCAGTCCATTGAGCTATTTCTTTCTCAATGGTACTGACTTCAGGAACAACACCTTCTACAGATGGAGTGATGGTAGTAACAGAAGTAGGTACGGTACATAAGGACCTTCCATCACTAATTCTGGAAGTTGAACATCCAGATTTTCAAGGTATAGCATCATTCTGCACTTCCAGCCTGAAAAGTTTTAATGATTAAATTTAGGAGGTTTGGCCATAGAGTCATTGTCATAGTAGGAAGAGGAGTTTGAAGCACTGTTGTCCATGGTGGGAAATGGGAAGTTATGAGAGATCTAGAGATGACACACACTCTAAACTACTCTGATACCAGTTGTATGTCCCAAAAGGTTTCCCAAGTATGTTTAGATAAGCTTTGGGGGTGCATACAATTAATTCTTTATCACATACTTTTTCTCAATGTTTGTATGTGTATATTAACCCTTGAAACAACAGACTTTAAACTAATCTAAGACTCACTCAGCCTAGTTATAATGAAATGACTCACTAAGATTCACTCACTGTTTACACAAGACACAGACTGAACAGCTTTGAGGTTGAACAACTTAGACACACTCAGCTATATCACTCTAAGTTGAAATAGAACTTGCATGCATGAAAAACACACTTTGCTTTGCAATACATGTTCTCTGTTTGTGGATGTCTCTCTTGATACTCTAATTCCTTACAAGGTTCTCTTTTATACTCATATATACAGAATCTCAGTAAAGCTTCTTCATTGGATGTAGAGAAAAGCGGGAATGTCTTTAAAAAAATACAATATTGTTGTTCTGCATAAGACTGACAAATCAGGATTTGTCCACTTGCTGCAGAATCTTTGTCTTTTCCATTTTGTCTCTGTCATCCACAGCTTTACCTTAAAATGGAATGTCAACATATGGCCTTTATTCTTCCTTGTAAAGCTATTTGATATAAGAATTGGTCTGTCACCCAATTCAGATATCCTCTTTGTCTTCATGCTTTCAGAACAACTTTGGCAGACATTTGACAGTTCTGATTCTCCACTTTGTCTTGAGTTGTAGACTGATCTTTACGTTCAAGACATTGCATGAGGACATGGAAACAAATTCCATGGAGTGTTAAACTTGCTCACAAAGAACAAGTTCTATTCATAAAGAACATAACACACAACTTAGTCAAAACTGTTCAACAGATATGAATAGCTTAGACAGATCAATCAAACATGTCCAACAGTTATGGACAGCTTCGACAAACTGGCAAATTACAATTAATGTAACAATGTAAGGCAGACTTAGGCTGATTTTGCAAATCACTTATCAGGGATTTGAGGCATTAAAAAACCTTTAGATCTCCCCCTAAGTGTATCAAACAGGTTTGAATAGAAATCTCCCCCTATGATATAGAACAGGTTTAATTGAGGCCTTTTTGTGCCTAACAAAGGTATTAGCTAAAGACAAAGAGTAGCCTATTTTGATACATATGCACCGGTGGCCAGAAGTACATCTATAAGAATGCTCTTTGTTTCAGCATCAATAAATAAGTTACCAATACATCAAATGGATGTAAAAACAACCTTTTTAAATGGAGACCTAGATGAAGAGGTCTATATGAAGCAACCCAAAGGCTTTGTGATAAACTAAAGAAGTCATAATATGGTTGAAACAAAAACCCAAAACTATTACATGAGAAGTTTGATAAATCAATATTGTCTAATGGGTTTGTTCATAATTCGGCTACTAGATGCATATATTCTAAGTTTCTAAAGATTATGGTGTTTTAGTATGCATTTATGTTGATGGTATTTTGATCATTGGAACTAACATGGAGGGTATCAATAAGACTAAAGAACTTTTGTCTTCTAGTTTTCAAATGAAGATCTGAAAGAAGTTGATACCATATTAAGAAGCAAAATTAAAAGGCATATCGGGATTATGCTTTGAATCAATGTCACTACATTGATAAAATTGTTCGTAGTTTTCCACATGTAAACTTTAAAGAATCTAACACTCTTTATGATTCATCTTGTTAACTTATGGAAAGTGATGGTAGAACTATTGCTCATATAGAGTATGTAAGTGCTATAGGTTGTCTTATGTATGAGACATATTGTACTAGGCCCGATATTGCATTTGCAGTATGTAAACTCTCTATATTTACGAGTAAGCCGATTTATGAACATTGGAAAGCTATTGGAAGTGTTTTTAGATATCTTAAAAGAACCCGTAATCTTGGTTTGTATTATAATAGTTTTCCGGCAGTACTTGAGGGTTACTCGAATGCCAGTTGGATAACTAGTAGAAGTGATAATACATCCACAAATGGTTGGATTTTTACACTTGGTGGTGGATCTGTTTCTTGGGGTTCAAAGAAACAAACTTGTATTACACATTCCACCATGGAGGCCAAATTTTTAGCCTTGGCCACAGCAGGTAAGGAGGCTGAATGACTGCAAAATATGTTATTGGTTATTGCGTTGTGGCCACAACGGATGCCAACCATCTCCTTGAAATGTGTGATAGTGAGGCGACTTTGTTTAGGGCGTATGTTGGGAATTTCAGAAACAAGCCATGAATAATTTCAAGAACTCAGAAAACCAGAAAATCAAAAAAACCCTAGAATGTGAATCAAGAAAATATTTCAATTTCACTCTAACAAATTTGGGTTGAATGACTACACTTTGAGTTGTTGTTCTCATTAACCCATATGCCCTATTTGTACTAATCTATAGTTGTCTAACAACTAACAACCAAACCAGAAAAATACAAAAAACATTCAACTAATTCAAGTCAATATCCTAACAAATCTCCACCTTGACTTTTGAATTTCAATTACAAAACAAAACAAATCTCAGAAACTAATTTGTGTTACTTCACCTTCTTGGAAACACACTACCAAAATTCAAATTCAAATCCAAAGTCTTCAATCCGAAAACAACAAAGACCAAAAACACATATGCGACCCATCTAACCAACGTGCACCAAAAACAATAAACCGGAGAACAAAAACAATCCAAAATCAACCGGTTAACCAATGTCGCAGCCAAAACAATTGTGTAACTCCTCCCAAAATGCCCCCACACTAATCCGGCCGGAAACAAACGGGCAACTAAACGAAAAAAGAAGAATTTTCACCCAAAACCAAGCTAAACCAGAAACCAACAGTAGCAGCAGCACAATCAAACCAACTTTACATCACCAAATCATCCTCCAAAATCGATATCAAATCATCTCTCGCAACCGCAACCGAAGCCTTTGTTTTCAACCTTGGACAATCTTTCTTCCAATGACCAACCTCCTTACAATAGTTGCAAATGTCTCTTAGATTCACACCTTTCTCTCTACGCTTATGGTATCACAATTTGAGCGACCATTGCGTTTTTCATGTCCCACCGCAACCAAACCAATAGGCTCATTTTCGAAATCATTCCCCGATGCCTTGGGACGAAGTTCACGAGTGTGAAGACTAGACCTTACGTCTTCCAAAGACACCGTATCCTGACCAACAACAAACGAACTAACAAAATTCTCATATGAAGGAGGCAACAAAACCAACAAGATGAGCGCCGCATCTTCATCATCAACCTTAAGATCCACATTCTTTAAATCCATCAAGATCAAATTCAATTCATCAAGATGATCTTTCAAAGTCGCTCATTCCTTCATCTTTAACGAGAACAAACGTTGTTTCAACAACTTGTTCGTAAGGGACTTGGTCATGTATAATGATTCCAATTTCAACCACAACTTTTCTTTCGTGTCTTCTTCAACAACTTCGTAGAAAACTTCGTCGGCTAACGATACCAAAATAGTCGAATGTGCCTTCTCGTCTTGTTGTGCAAACTCTGAATCGTTCATCGAGACCGGTTTTGAACCCGAAAGAGGAGCCCAAATACCACACTGTTTGAGAAGCGCACGCATCTTAGTCCTCCATAGACTGAAACTGTTCTTTCCAGTGAATTTATCAATTCTTACTACTTGAGAATTCATATTTTCAAAATCAGTGACAAATGATTCAAGAATTCGACTTTCTTGAATCCCAAAATTCAACCAAAATACAAACACGATTCGACTGCCCAAAAAAAATCAATTGATAGCTTCAACAGCCTGATTCAAGAGCTCCACCTTGAATTTGACTCCAAGATTGGCCAAGAAACTTCAAGATTCAACCGAAAAACTCCAAGATTGACCAAAAAGAACACCAAACCGATTGCCAAATTCAACAAATCAAAGTCGATTTCCAAATGGAACACCAGATGCGATTGTGAATTGAGAACCAAAATTCAAAACGTGTCGAATTGCAAAATCAAATTCACAAAGAATTGGGAGAAGAAGTAGAAGAAGAAATCCAGAACCTCAAATGCGCAAGTAGAAGAAGAATTCCAGAACCTCAAATGCGCCAAACTGATTTCCAAATCTTGAATCGATTACCAGAAATTCATTACACAACGTGATCGCTCAAAAATAAATTCCAATGCGATCACCAAATCCAATATGCCAGCGTTAATTTCTCCAATCTGCAATTCCAATTTTCAATTGAGCGATTTTCCAAAATTGATTTCTTGAAATCAATTGTACACCAAGTTTGCTTCTGACCCAAAAAAGTTCCAATTACTACTGTCTATTCTAATTGGAAAAACAAAATTGATTGCAAAGAACTGGTTGCAATCCTCACAGCGGACTCTACAGAAAACAATTACGAATACTAATTTTACCCAAGAACGATTCCTAATTGTTGTCGCTACATTCAAATTTCAATTTTCAGAAGAAAAAAAAAACAACGCTCACAACCTAAGGCTTTGATACCACTTGTTGGGAATTTCAGAAACAAGCCATGAACAATTTCAAGAACTCAGAAAACCCCAAAATGTGAATCAAGAAAATATTTCAATTTCACTCTAACAAATTTGGGTTGAATGACTACAATTTGAGTTGTTGTTCTCATTAACCCATATGCCCTATTTATACTAATTCTATAGTTGTCTAACAACTAACAACCAAACTAGAAAAATACAAAAAACATTCAACTAATTCAAGTCAATATCCTAACAGCGTATAATAAAATTTATAATGGAATGTCTAGACATATTGGCCTTAGACACGCCTATGTACAACAAATAATCTCGGATGGAATTATAAGTGTTGTCTACATATGCTCTTATAGGAATCTAGCGGATCCTTTTACAAAAGGTCTTCAAAGAGACATGTTTATTGGAACTACAAGAGAAACGGGTTCGAAACCCATCGAATAGAGTAGCAATGATGGGAACCCGACCTTTATTTAGACTAAAATCTACCTAAAGGTTCAATGTTGTAAAAACAAGTAATTGATTGCTACTCGGACACTACTTTTAGTATATAAAATAATGAGTAATTTTGTTAGGGTGAGTAATTTACTCTTAATGAAGATCTCGTTTCGTTATGGAAGGAGGAACTACACCTATGTGGATATAAAGAACTGGTGTCGCTTCTATTAAGGATGGAATAATCCTTGGAGATGTCCATGAAACCGGGATTAGTACATGGTCATAATAGTGCTACCTACTGATGATCATTGAATTTCAAATTACATGTGTTATTTCTCTGAGTTTAATACAAGGAATCATGGCACAAAAGCTGCAAGTCGCCATTGATTTCATTAAGCAATTTGAGATATATACACTATGTAAAGGTCCAAAGCAATACCTTTATTTATGCATAGTTTGAGTTTTGTGAACGATAAAGCCCAAGTGTGGGAATGTTGAATGTTAGGCTTTGTCATTAACTAGTAAAGAGTGTTTAGAAGTGTATCTTATATAGATAAGAAGAATAAAGAGTGTATGTATATAACAGTAAAATACATAAAAGAAAAATAAGAGAAAAAGGTATGAATCGTATGGTTACTTAAGAAGAATCAAAAGATCGATATGTAAACATTTTTAAATGACACACTACTTATGGGTCAAGGGGAATGTTTAGCACAATTAATTCTAATTTTAAGTTGGAGCTGTAAGCGGAGCTTTTAGTAGTTATAGTTTTCTGAAGAATTTGGAGCTTTTTGTTTTTATAAATCTGTTTGGTAAAGTAGTTGTAGCTGTAGCTTTTAGTATTAAATGACATAAAAGACATTGATATTAATTAAAAGTTATAGTTTATAATTATTTGGAAGGTAAAAAGAATTTTTGTTCAACCAAATACTCAAGTTTGTTTTGAAAGCTTCTCGTGAAGAGATTTCAAATCTAAATCAAAAGCTTTGCGTTTAGTTAACGAAAACTAGTCATTTTTCAATTTCAGTTTTAAAGTTATAGTTTAGAAAGAAAAAAAAAAGGTTTCTATAAAAAGTGAAAACTTGTTTAGATGGTGAAGTTTTAGTTTTAAGAAAAATAATATGAGTGATTATAAAATAAGAAAAATAGGATATGTGATAGAAAAGTAAGAGAGAGAAAGAAAGTATTATTGTTGGGAAATAGTTTAAGTATGTTCAAACTGTTAATTAGACTTCTCAGACTGTTAGTAGATTTTTCATGTAAATACAAAGTTCATGCTGCTAGTTGAAGAAACTCGAGCTGCCAGTGTAAAAGTTCAAGCTGCCAGAGCAAAACAACTCAAGCTGCTCAGTTCATGCTGTCAAGAGATTCAGGCTGCTCAACAGTTTCAGAAACAGAAAGTGCTGATTTTCAGGAAACGATATCTACATGAAGATTCCAGCATATCTACTATCAGAGAAGTCATAGTCCTTCAAGGAAACAAGTCCAAAAAGCAATATAAATAGACAGAATAGGTTTTCTATTGTATAGAAGTTTTCTGCATATTTTTGAGTCTGTAATTGCTTTGTTGATTAAGTTTTCTTAAGCCTCTAAGGTTGTAAAACCCTAAGAACAGTTTGTGTTCTTCGTCTAATCAAACAGATTAGAGGTGATTGTAATCATTGAATTCAGCAATACAAACAGTCTTGATTACTTCTTATGTTTTATGCTTCATTGGTTCTGAAAGTTTTTTGTTAAAATAATTAAGTGTTATTCCGCAAACTTCTTAATTAAACTTTGATTCAAAGCAAGATTATTGATTTATACTCTGATAAATTTCAAATCAGTTAATCTTGGTTATTCAGTTTTAGATCCTGTCAAGTGGTATCAGAGACAGGTTTGTCAAACCAGGTTGTTCAAATCAGGTTTTTCAAACCAGGTTACTCTTTGTTTTTCAAAGTCAAAAACTTTCTTTTAAATTTTTAATCTTTTACAATGGAATTTGAAAATAGCAGCAGTGGATCTGGGCAAGGACTCAAAGTGCCTATGCTCAAGCCCACTGAGTTTGAGATGTGGAAACTCAGGATTCAACAGCATATTCAATTCATTGATTATGCCATATGGGAAGCTGTTGAATTTCCTCCTGTAGTTGATCCAGAACTTGATGATGAGGGAAAACCAGTCAAAACTCCTCCAAAAACTGAACTTGAAAGGAAGGCTAGAATGAATGAAGTGAAAGCACTCACATTATTACAAATAGCCATTCCTAATGCTTATCAACATCAGTTCAAAAAGTTTTATACTGCTCACTCTCTTTGGAATGCCTTAGAGAAGAGGTTTGCTGGTAATGCAAGTACCAAGAGAAATCAAAAGGACCTCTTGAAACAGCAGTATGAAAACTTTTCTGGTGGCAAGAATGAAAACCTCACTCAAATCTTTGACAGGTTCAACAAACTGATAAGTGAACTGGAAAGTGCAAAGGTCAATCTGGATCAAGATGAAGTCAACAGAAAGTTTCTCAGATCTCTTGGAGAAGAATGGACAGTCTATGCTGCACAGTGGAGAACAAAAGACACTCTTGATGAGATAGAATTGGATGATCTGTATAACAGTTTAAGAGTGTTTGAGACTGAGATTGATGCTAAAAAGAAATCCTTTTCTTATAATCACAACACTGCTCTTCTGTCTTCTGAAAAATCTAATAACTGTGATTCTTTTTCAGGTGGTGATGGCAATTCTGCTGAAACTCACTATGAGGCTTTTGTTGCCAATGATGGATTATTTGCTCTAAATGTTGAAGACTTGGAACAAATTCATCCAGATGATCTTGAAGAGATGGATTTAAAGTGGCAACATGCAATGCTGACCATGAGAGCCAAAAGATTTCTGAAAAGAACTGGTAGGGCCAACTTTCAAGCCAAGACAGAAGGCAAACCATCTTTTGATAAATCAAAAGTGGAATGCTATAAATGCCATAAGCTTGGTCACTTTGCCAGAGAATGTAGATCTCAAGGTCAACAGCCATCAAGGACTTCACAGCCCATCCAAGCGTCCTCATCAACAGCACTTGTCTCTCAAGAAGACAATGTGTTTGACTGGAGTGATCAGACAGAGGAAGAATTTCAAAATCAAGCACTTATGGCAGAAACATCAAATGTCTCCTCCACTGAACTACCATCTGAGGTAAATTCTAAACTCTGCTCTCAATCATGCAAAAATATGGTTAAAAATACAGAGATCATAATGAGAGCATGTGCAAAACTCTAGCTAAGATGGAAGAAAGGAGATATGAATATATGCAAGCCATAGAAGATCTGGAAAAACAGATCAATGATTATAAGGATAATGAGATTCAAATGGGGTATGATAGAACCTATCATGAATGGGAGAAAAAGGAACTCAATAAGAAAATAGAATCTCTGAATAAAAAGGTAGAAGAGACTGAACAGAAGGTGTTAGAGGCTAATAAGAAACTAGAATCTGTTAACATAGATCTAGGAAACTTCAAGTTAGCAAATCAAAAGCTAGAACACCTAATGGAAGTTCAATTCAAAGATAGAGTGAAATCTCAGGTCAATCCCAAAGAAGGAATAGGATACAGAGCTACTCCGCCTCCATATAATAACAAGTACATTCATCCAATGAGTGAGGTTGCTGATAGACTTGTCAATGAACCACTAGATGAGTCTATGACTATTGTAGATCCTATCCTTGATAACAGTCCTGAATTAAAAGAAGATAAGAGTCAAAATAGAGACTGTGACACAAAGAGTGTACCCATAGAAGTCCAAGTTGCCAGTAAGAAAGGAAAAGAGAAGATGAGTGTATGCAATGCTACTCCACAAGTTTCTGTACATTCTAACTGTAACACTGCATCTTCATCAAAAGGAACTAAAAGAGGTAAAACTGTTTCTATTTGCACATGCCAAAAACATGGTGTTCAAAAGTTTCCTAAACAACAGCAGGTAAGAGGAAACCAGAGAAACAAGAACCAGAAATTGACAGAAAAGTCTGGTGTTCCAATTCAAACTGTCAAAAGATGCTTTCACTGTGGAAGGAAGAATCACTTAGCCAAGGATTGTTTTTACAAACCAGCTGTTGCAAAACAGACTGTGCATCACACAAAATCAAATCCTAATCAGGCAAAGCACTCAAAAGTGAAACCTTCCACAGCAGCTCCAAAGAAAACAGTTGATCACAGATTCTCAAAAGTTAATAAAAAACAGTCCACACATCAAAAACAAGTTTTGGCAAAGCCTAAATCAAGTATTAAACAAATATGGTGTGTCAAGGACAAATCTGTTGCTCAAACTGCTAACGCAAAAGATCTGACTGCTAAGTCAAAATCTGATGCTGTTAGTGCAAAAACTGAAACTGTTAGCACTACAAACACAGCTCAAGCTGCTGGGCATCAAACTGGAGCTGCTAGTGAATCATCTGAGACTGTCAGAAGAAAAGATGATCAAAATAGTTGGATACCTCATATTATCACTAAATACTCTCCAAAGACTCCATCAGTAGATCTCACCAAATATAAGAAGTCAAAAACAGTTTTTAGTTATGTCAATGTACAAGGCCAACCCAAAACCAATTTGGTTTGGGTTTACTCCACTACTAACTAAGCTGTTATTTGTGCAGGGCAACCACAGGTCTCCTCATAGAACAAGATGGCATCTGGACAGTGGATGCTCTAGGCACATGACAGGCAATTCTGAATGCTTGTCAAATTTCAAAGGTTTTGATGGAGGTTTTGTTGCATTTGGAGGCAACTCAAAAGGAGGTAAGGTTACAGGTAAAGGTACTGTTAATGCAGGCAACATGACATTCCATGATGTTCTGTATGTTGAACAGCTTAAGTACAATTTATTGAGTGTCTCTCAAATCTGTGACAAACAAAACATTGTTCTGTTCACAGATTCTGAGTGCATTGTTCTTTCAAAGGATTTCAAAATTCCTGAAAATCTTGTTTTACTTAGAACACCAAGAAAGGACAATGTTTACTGCCTGGACACAGCTCTCTTGACTAAATCAAATACTTTAAGCTGTTTAATATCCAAAGCATCATCAAATGAGTCTGCTCTTTGGCATAGAAGGATGTGTCACATGAACTTCAAGTCCATGAATGCTTTAGTTAAAAAGAATCTGGTAAGAGGATTACCACAAAAGGAGTTCATTTGTGATGATCATTGTGTAGCATGTCTTAAAGGTAAGCAACACAAAACTTCTCATAAGGCCAAAGAAGTAAATTCAATCTCATCTGTTCTTCAGTTGTTACATATGGATCTATTTGGTCCAACATCTGTTTTGAGTTTGAATAAAAGGGCATACTGTTTAGTCATTGTTGATGATTTCACCAGATTTACTTGGGTTTACTTTCTTAGGTCCAAAGATGAAACTGCTGAGCTAGTTAAGTCTTTTATCCTTAAGATAGAAAACCAATCCAATTCCAAAGTTAAGGTGATAAGATCAGACAATGGAACTGAATTTAAAAATCAAATTCTAAACAGTTTCTGTGAGTCCAAAGGCATTGCTAGACAATATAGTGCACCAAGAACACCACAGCAAAATGGTGTAGCTGAAAGAAAGAATAGAACATTAATTGAGGCTGCTAGAACAATGCTAGCTGATTCAAATCTGCCAATGACTTTCTGGGCAGAAGCTGTTAATACAGCCTGTTATGTTCTAAATAGGGTTCAAGTTGTCCAATCTCAAGGAAAAACTCCCTATGAGTTATTCCATAACAGAAGTCCCCTAATAGCTTTCTTCAAGCCTTTTGGATGCCCATGTACTATTCTTCACACTAAGACTCACTTAGGGAAGTTTGAGAGTAAGGCTGAAGAAGGATTCTTTGTAGGATACTCAACTCAAAGCAAAGCCTATAGAGTATACAACAGTGTGTCTAAAACAATTGAAGAAAGTGTCAATGTTGAATTTAATGAAAATACTGCTAATATCAAAGGCACTGGTCCTGATTGGTTGTTTGATTTAGATTCACTAACAAATTCTCTGAGCTTTGTTGAGTATACTGCAGAAGCTGATGCATACAGGGTTGAAGCTGCTAACACGAATTCTCATGCTGCCAATACAATTTCTCATGCTGTTGGCACAAAGTCTCAGACTGCTGCAGATTCAACAAGTTGGGATGATTTCACCACTCTACCACTTCTGTCTTGTGATCCTCGAGGGGTCATGAATGATACAAATCCAGACACTGAAGTACCACTTCAAAGTCCTGACAGAACAGCTCCAACACAACAGGAAACAGTTCCAGATTCAAGTCAAGCTGTTCCAGAAACTGAACCATTCACTGGTTCTGATGGAGATGATACAAACCTTGGAACTTCTTTTCAAACAGAGAGAGAGCCCACACTAAGAGTTCACAAGTATCACCCTCTCAATCAAATACTGGGTGATCCAAGCACTCCTGTTCAAACAAGGAAGATGGTTCACAATGAGACTGCTGCTGCTGAACAAGCAGTTTCTGAATTCAGTCTAGCTGCTTTTGAACATGCCTGTTTCATGTCTCAATTGGAACCTAAAAAGGCATCTGAAGCATTAAAAGATTCATCCTGGATTGAAGCTATGCAAGAAGAGCTTTTACCGTTCAAAATTCAGAATGTATGGACTCTGGTGGATCTTCCTAAAGGTAAGAGAGCAATAGGTACAAGATGGGTGTTCAGAAACAAGAAGGATGAGAGAGGGATAGTCATCAAGAACAAAGCAAGACTAGTAGCACAAGGGTACACTCAAGAAGAAGGAATAGATTATGATGATGTCTTTGCTCCAGTAGCAAGAATTGAAGCCATCAGACTATTTCTCGCATATGCAAGTTTCAAAGGATTTAAAGTGTATCAAATGGATGTTAAGTCTGCTTTCCTGTATGGGACAATTGAAGAGGAAGTGTATGTGTGTCAACCTCCTGGTTTTGAAGACTACAAGTATCCAGACAGGGTGTACAAGCTAGACAAAGCTCTCTATGGTCTTCACCAAGCCCCCAGAGCATGGTATGACACACTGTCATCATATCTTCTACAGAATGGATTCAAGAGAGGCACTCTGGACAAAACACTCTTCACTAAATCCATCAAAGCTGAGATTTTACTTGTCCAAATCTATGTTGATGACATCATCTTTGGCTCAACTAATGATAGTTTGTGCAAAGAATTTGAGGCCCTAATGCACAAAAAGTTTCAAATGAGTTCAATGGGGAACTCACATTCTTTCTAGGGCTGCAGGTTAAACAGAAGCCTACTGGTCTATTCATAAGTCAATCAAAGTATGTCAAAGACATATTGGAAAAGTTTGGCTATCAAGACACAAAGGTTGCAAGCACTCCCATGGATCCTCATAAACAGCTCCATACAGACAAAGATGGCATAGATGTGGATATTCATCTATACAGATCCCTTATAGGATCTCTCATGTATCTAACATCTTCAAGACCTGATATTATGTTTGCTGTCTGTGTGTGTTCTAGGTTTCAATGCTCTCCAAAGGATTCTCACTTGGTTGCTGTTAAGAGAATCTTTAGATATCTTAAAGGCCAACCACATTTAGGTCTATGGTATCCTAAAGACTCTCCTTTTGAACTAAATGCTTATTCTGACAGTGACTATGGTGGATGCAACATTGACAGAAAATCCACAACTGGTGGATGTCAATACTTAGGAGCAAGACTGGTCTCTTGGCAATGCAAAAAGCAAACAACTGTCTCCACATCATCCACTGAAGCAGAATACGTAGCAGCTGCAAGCTGCTGCTCCCAGGTAATGTGGATTCAAAATCAGCTAAGAGACTATGGTATGAATTTCTTATCCACTCCTATTTATATTGACACTTCAAGTGCAATTAGCATTGTGCAAAACCCAGTGAAATTCCCAAAAACCAAGCATATAGAAATCAGGTTTCACTTCATCAGAGATTGTAATGAAAAGAAGTTAATCCAAGTTACCAAAATACATACAGATGATCAGCTAGCTGATCTATTTACAAAACCTTTTGATATAGGAAGGTTCACTTTCCTAGTATCAAATATTGGTATGGTAAACATGGATTAATTGGTTTTTCATTATTATCTACTCAGTATGCTAATTTAAGGGGGAGACACTGTTCCATTGAAAAGTTGCACAATTTTACACTAACAGCATGAGTATTTTCTCATGCTGCTAGTTCATTTTCTCGGACTGCTAGTTATTTTCACTTGATCTGTCAAAGTGTGCAGGGTATTTGGGTAATTTTTCACATGTGTGCGCGGGACCCAACCTTTTCGAAACCTTTAAAGGTCCCGGTTTCGTTCAGTTGTAACTACCAGTTACATATTCTTCTTCCACGGCCTTCTGCTTTCTCTCTGAACGAATCACACATTCTTCTTTCAAACCCTACAACCATCGTTTGTTCATCCATGGAGTTCGTAAAAGAGCATAACTGCCTCCCATACACCCTAAAATACTCTGAACTTCAACCGTTTCATGCAATGATGGATTTCCTCAGGCACTCCCATATTCATTATGCCCTAACCATAAACCCTACTATATACATCTCCCATATTGAACAGTTTTGGAATCATGCTTCTGTTCAAACCATCAATGGAGTGCCTACTCTCATATCCAAGATTGATGGAACTGTCATCAATATCACTGAGGAATCCATCAGACATCACTTGCATCTTCAAGATGCCTCAGGTATGACCGACCTATCCCTTCAAGCTTTACATTTTGGTCTTCAAAACATTGGTTATAGGGGTCCTGCTGATTCTTTTACTTTTCTTAAGGCACATTTTCTCCTAAATGGAAATACCTTGTGCACATTATTCAGCAATGTTTAAGCCCCAAAAGAACTGGTTGGTCTGAGTTTTCTTCAAATATTGCCACTGCCTTAGTGTGCTTTTCTACTGGCCAACAGTTCAATTTTTCAAACATGATTTTTCAAGGGATGTTAAGGCATCATTCCCTAAAGAATGGGAAATTTTTGATGTATCTTAGGTTTTTGGCAGAAATAATTGCACACACCTGCACAACTCCACATTTACATAAACGGATACATGTTTCCCATAGGCACTCATTGTCTTCAATCAAAAGGCTGATAAAGCCAAGTGCCAATTTTGTAAGTGTAGATGCTCCATTGCCCTCTGCAATGATGAACATCATTTCAGGAAACAGAGGAGAGGGTCTTGAGCAGGCTCAGCCTAACATCACTGCTTCACCCCCAAGACCCCAACCCACTCCTCATGATACACAAACTCCCTCTGATCCTTTTGTACAGCCAACACGCCCACTCAGAAACATATACAAAAGAAAAAGGGGACCAGGAGCTCCTTCCTCCTCCTCCCATCAGCAAGAGCCATATATCCCTGTGCAGGAGGATACTCCTGCACAGCATATCCAAAGGGAACCACTCGAGGAAACTCCCATCCTCACTCAGGAGGTGAACATCTCTTCAGAGATGGTTCATATGGGTTCTGTGGCTGGCACTACTGATGTCTCTGCAAAAGAGGCACAGGACAATGCCAACATAGCTAAGACCACGCCCATGGCAACAGCAAGTGTGCCAACACAAGCTGGAAGTCCCCAGAACCAAGAAAAGAGGGGCCCAGAGGTTTCTACTTCTGGTATTAATGTCAGTGATAGATCACAAGCACCACAGGTGTTTTCTGATCTTGAGACTAGTCTGCAACTCATGCTTTTGACGGATCCTAAGCTGAAACCTGTTGTAGCTATGTTGGAATACCAAATGTCCATCATTGCTGCACAGGGTGCACAAATAATGGCCCTAAAGCAATCAGAAATGGCTCAAAATCAGAGGATGGATTATCTTCATAAGGGGTTTACCCTTTGTGGAAATAAACTCATTCAATTAGAGCGTTTGATTCAAACCCAAGGGGCAAAGGTTGTAGGTCCTTCTGACCAAACCAATGCTTCCAAAAAGGGGGAGAATCAGGAGGTTCCTAAATCAGTCCAAGTAGCTCCAACAACAACAACAGTCCAAGTAGCACAAACAGTCCCAGTTTCTAGGCTAGCAGTCCCAACAGCTTCTCAAGCTGTTAGCCTAGAAACTCAAGCTGCTCCTTCAAAAGTCACTGAAGTTGTGATCAGAGAAGGAATTCAAGCTCCATCAAGCACAGTCCAAGCTACAACATCTGCTACAAAAGACAAGGGCAAGGGCATTCTCATTGAGTCTCCAAAGCACAAATTCTCCTCCAAAGAAGCCCAGATTGCCTTTGATGCTGAAGTTGCCAAGAAATTGGCAGAAGAAATGGACAAAGAATTAGATCAGCAAGCCCAGCCCCCAATAGATGATGATGAGACATTAGGTGATTACCTAAATGGGTTTGTGGGCAAACAAGGTGAAAAGAAGAGAAAGTTGCCAACAGGGCACACCAAGGCTGAGCACAGAACATTCTTAATCAATTTTGCCTTTGCAGCAGGTATTCCAAAGAAAATGGCTCAGTCCATGACTACTGAAAAGCTGCAGGAAATACATGATAAAGAAATGGAGAAAAGAAAGAAAGCGAAAACCTCCCAAGAAGTCCAATCATCACAAGAACCATCTCAACCTGCTACAAGTCATATTCAAGCTGCTGCAAGTGCTCCTGTTCCTACTGATCAAGCTGTTGCATCTATTCCTACATCTGATCCATCCTCACAAGCAAAGCTGCAACAGGTTAAGAGGGTGCTATTTGAGCAACAAATGCAAAAGGTCATGGAGATAGAAAAGTTGATTGATCAACATGATTTCACAAAGCCTCAAATCAACTACTGGTTTGCTAAGTCACTGGATGACCGTGACTTGAGAATTAAGTTTGTGATAAGAAGAGAGTCTGGTCCTGAAGAAGAGTATGATACTTTTTGGCAGATAGTTCAAAAGATGACCAGAGATGAGCTGATAACGATGCACAACATTGGGTCTGTATCACAAGTTAGATCTTCTCTACCACAAGTGAAACAAGTCATCAGAGATCTGAAGTCCATTGTTGATCCTGAATTTATTAGAAAAGATGTAGAGGATGCCAACAAGAAGGGATTGAAAATCAAGGAAGTCAATATTTTTGTCAAATCCAGGACTTACAGAATCAAATTCACAGATGGATTTGGTATGTTCTTTAATCTTGAATTCTTTGATCTTCCAAAGAATATACTACTCCAGATGAAGT